>QLPF01001004.1:4222-14391 GCA_003314045.1 Hygrophorus pudorinus
CTGGTAGAATATCAGTAATAATGATAACCAAATCTAAGATGCATGGTATCATCCATCCCAGTGAAATGTGTGGATGGCAGATGCATTTGGCCCAATAAGCCGAACATTTGGGAATGCCGCCTGGCATTGATGCACTGAAGTGAGCCGATGAAACGACTTCCACTCCTGTGCCCATGCTTTAAGATAACCTAATGCTGATGGCACTGAGGACCGACCCAACCAAGCTGTTCAGAGGGCCAATCCTTAACCGATGGTATGTGAACTGGACATTGAACTCACCCCATTACACCTATATTACACAATGATCACATGGGCTACATGCCTTTCCTTGCAACCACCATCATGTCATCAGAACAAGACTTCCTATACATTCAAGCTTCCTGGGTGCATTCTGCACTACACTATCTACTGTGAGAGGAGAAGCAGGCTTTGTGGCCTTTGTGGAAGTATGGTCTGGCTCAAGAACTGGTAAGCCGTCTTACCAAGGTTGACTGTTGAGAGCTGATTCAGGCATGAGGTCATTGTGACAAGTTGACTTGGGTGTATGACCCGGCTCCTTACGTCCTCGGTACGATAACTGTTTCGCAAATTTGCTTCTTGACTCAGTGGAGTTGCTTTTAGGATATTATGTTACCGGAACTACCTTGACGCTGACTGCTATTTGCCGTCCACAACCTTGATCACACAAACCAGTACTTGTCGACCTCCTCACGTGCAACCTACGATTGACGGTCGACTGTATCAGTAACCTTGTATGGATTATCAATCTATGTTCCCTCATTAAACCAATTACGGCCACCATCGGCTCGCGTATGATTGCAGAATTTATTCCGTTCAAAAGGTGAGGAATCTTTCAAGTGAGCAGTCTGTGACTTCCATTTCCTGGCCCATCGCAGAGACAACAAAACTATTGAAGTATGCGGTACAAGCATCAAAAAGACCTACGATGGCCCAGAGCGTTTTGTGAAGATTTACAGAAATGTGTATAAAGTTCTCAAAGAGAAGGATGTCCCCAACATTGACCGTCTCATGCTATCGTACGCTGATGACGCTCATGGGGCAGTGGCATTCCTCGAACCGAAGGGGATAAACGTCATGCCTGGGAACACGCATGAAGTGCTCGAGGCCGCGAGTTGCGTACTTGAAGCTCTTGTGGTAAGCATGATGGATACCGTAATTTCCAAGGTCTCGTCATCATATTGTTGCAGGTCATGCATGATGGCAAGAAACCAATATTTCACAGAGACATCTGATGGCCGAATATTATTCGGTGTTCCGATGATCTGTCAAAGTGATTTCTTATCAATTGGGATGATGCTGCCATGGCCCCGACCCATGCGGCACCACACCTGAGAACCGACTGCCACGCCCCATCCATATTTAGTGATAAGCATGGGGGCGAAGTAGATGTTTGGGCAGCTGGGAGGCTTTTTGTGGAGGCATCTCACCATGCACTTGATTTTCCCTCCCACATCGTGACGCTTGGGGAAGACATGCAAGCTGGCACATTAGATGCCAATCAAGCTTTGGATAGGGCCATGGCATTCAGATATCACGAAGTGTAAGTTTCCCATTCAGCTAGAAGGGTCATGTTGGTGAGATTGAACTCCCATGGACAAGATCATATACAATGTATGTACTACCCCTGTAGGGTTCTGTGATGTGCTCTGCGAAAGCCTTATATATTAATAAGTTGAACATACATGTAACAACTACCGGGGACCCTGAAATCCTGAGTGCAGCCTGACGCATCATTATATCTCGAGTCCTCGCTAAGACACAAGTAAATTTGAGAACACCATAAAAATAATCATGACTCACTCCGCATGCTTTCTTCGTTGAAAAGAACGCCGACAGTCGACTACATAAAGGGACTTTTGAGTTCATGAACCTGATCGACAGTCGAGCGAAGTTCAATTGGTGTGGTACCGCATTATGTTGATCTACTGCTATTAAGGGTACCACGCTGTCAGAACCGAAGTGACTCTCTCTGCTATCTACCCCTCGGACATCCACGACCTCAGTATGCTCGATCTTTCATACAAGTCAAAGTGTATCAATAATATCTTATGCATGATCAAATTGATTCCACTTCTTCAATTGCTTCCAAAGGCTATCAGCAGCGTGACTACCCAGAATTTGTTCCAATTATTCAGTGAGACAAGATTTATATATGTATATTTACTCCGTTCTGACACTTTGTGTCTTGAACTACAGTGAAACGGGTACAACCATTGAAATTGGGGTGTCTTGCATCAAAAAGACCTACACGGGTGCCAAGCGGCATTCGCATATCTCACATCTCCGGACCATCTACGAGTTGCTCCGCCAAAAAGGTGTTCCGAACATTGATAGTGCTCTCAACCTTTACGATGACACGTCGCATGGGGCAGTCGCATATCTCCAACCAAGAGGTGTGGACTGCGAACCAACTTCGACTCAGGAAGTTGTGGACGCTGTGGTATGCGTTCTTGAGGTGCTCGTGGTATGGCTATGCTCACCCAGCTAAAATGATATCCTAACTACTGTACTCTGTAGGTAATGCATGAAGCTCCAAAATCTTTGTTTCACAGAGACATCCGCTGGCCAAACATCATTCTTTCGCCAGACCATCAGTTGAAATGGTTTCTCATCGATTGGGATGATGCTGCTATATCACCAACATGTGCAGCAGAACATCTGGATCCCACATCCCATCCGGAAGCCATTTTTTGGGACAACCATGGGGCTCAGGTCGATATATGGGCAGTGGGGATGCTGATCCTTAATGCACATAAATTTGTGTCCGCTATCCCTGATACATTAGCAACTATCGGCACGCAGATGGTCGACAAGCTGATAGGAACAGCAAAAGAGGCACAAAGTAGGATCGGACAACTCAGTATGTGACTCCACGTCAGGCTCCTAACCACCCGTCTGTTTGAGTGTCGCTCCAAGATCCTAGTAACCGCATGTACGGCTTTATCTGAATAAGCTGACTAATATAATATGAACCTTAAACTTGGAGGAACGGCTGGCAAAGGCAACATCGCCCAGGGGCTTCTTAAGACTGAGCTTAAGACCGAAGTTTGGGCAACGACCGAAGGGACCGAAATCGGTCTGCATGTGCGGGTGAGCAGAGAAGCAGGCTGAACAGGCTGAGCAGGGCTAAGGAGGCACCCGTCACGCCTCTCAAGAAGGTGTACAGTCACGGACAACCAAAGTCTGCTTATTTTTTTGTGACCACCAAACCAAGCCTGGAGCCTCCGGAGCATTAAATTGTAATAGATTTGAATATTTGATGAATATTTATGACAGTCATTAGGCACCAGGGAGAGTTTCGAAAGAAAAAAGCTCCGAGATTTTGGCATGCCCATTAAAAATTCGCTAAAAATACAAAGAAATATGCAATTGACTCCTTTTCAAGCGCTGATTACGATCCAATATGTAGATATGAAAACTATCCACTAGATTCAGCTCAAAAAGGCAAATACTCCTTGAACCCCACCATGCCCGGAAACCAACCAACCAAGATGCCCTGGAGACATTGAAGCATATTGAGGCTCCAAAATCAATGAAAGGACTCACCTCTACACTCAGACTCCACCCTGCAGCCAACACCACCCCGATTGCATGCACCGAGCCCAGGTTCGAGTGAAAGTGATGAGGAGGATAAGGTAGTGCTCCCAAAGTTCAGTTTGGTCTGGTTTGAGCCCTTTGTGGCCAAACCAGAAACTGAACTCGGAGTTTGGTTCCAGAAATTCCGAAACTGATTGAAACCGTTCTGGCTCTTTGGCTTCAGCTCAAACCGGGTTTGAAACCATTTGAGACCGTGTCAAGTCCTAATTAGGAAATTTCATATTTTTTATTTTTATTTTTATTTTTACTACTACTATATATCCCTGCACATCCCTACAACCTCACAAACGCAGTGCACACATCAATTGATGTGTTGTGTGTGCTTGTGAGATGGATGGTCTGGGTTTTAGCACAGGGATGGTGGATGGGGTGGATGGGGCCTGGGTCATCCAAATGAACACCCTTCACTTGTTTCAAGAGCACAGGGGTGGTGGATGGGGCTGCGTCACCTCCGACTCGCATTTGCATGAGGGAGGCAGTGAAGGAGGTGGTGGTGTGGAGGTAGTGGGGCCACATCACACCCACCTCGCGTTCATGCGAGGATGGGGGTGGTGTGTTGCATCCAGGTGGCTGTTAGGCCGGGGATGCATTTGCACGAGGTAGGTGGGTGAAGGAGGAGGTGGTGTGGAGGTGGTGTTGGTGGTGGTGGGGCCATGTTACCTCCAACTTGCATTTGTGCAAGGGAGGTGTTGAAGGAGACCCTTCCCACTCCAAATGAGCAGGAGAGTTGTGGGTCGTGACAACTTGCCTGACTTGCCTTTTTTTGCAAGTGGACGGTGACACGTCCAACTTGCGTTTGTTGTGAGCGGACGGGTTGTGGGGCTGTGGGTGGATGATGATGCGTCCAACTCGTGTTTGGTGCGAGCAGACGGGTCGTGGTGGGTCGCAGGTGGGTGAGCACAAGCCGCCCCTCATGTAATACATGAGGGGGGTGCCTGGGTGCCTCATATGGGCCCCTCGCGCGAATGAGTGGGAGGGGCACCATAAGTCATTAAGTCAGTACAAAATTATAATACAAAACGGACCTTTATTACAACTGGGGTGGATCCACCACTCCAGCTGTATCTCCCCCTTGTCATCAAGGTGGCCGGCGGCTGTCTATTGTGTTCGTGTTGGTGGTGAGGTGAAGATGGGCATGGAGATGGTGGTGTGGTGTTGGTATGCGCTGGCTGCATTACCATTGTGTTTCTGTTGAGCAAAAACCTTTAGTAATACTTATAACACTAACTAACATACCTTGTACCTGTATTAGATCGTGGTGGTTGGTTGAAGACATAAACACAAACACTTGGTGTTTGTTTATCGTGTCACGTGACACTAAAAACTGAATGCCCGGCCTCAGAATTGAGCAAGAATTGCAAGAGAAAAAGTAGAATTGAGATGAGTAAATACCTCGTAAAACATATAGGTAATTACGGTTCCAAACCGTTTGAACTGAGTTTGAGGTGGTTCAAAGACTTTGGCCCTGCCTGAACCCTGAACTGGACTTCCGGTTTCGGTTCGGCCAAATGTAGAACCGAGACCGAAACCGGCGGTTCGGTTCTGGTTTGAACCGAGCTCAGATCAGTTTCGGACTGAACTTTGGGAGCACTAGGATGAGGATCTTGAGTTCCTCAATCATTTCGACAGCTTAAAGCCTAATTATCAGGCACTCGAAGACTATTCAGATGATGAGGAAGAGTTGGGAAATATGGATGAGTTGTTGGAGTTGAGCACAAAAGATCTCACTGACAGCATGGTGGAGCTTTTGGTGGAAGATGATGATGATGGAGATCTTGACTGGGTGCCTGAGAGACTTCGCAAGAAAGCTGAGAAAGAGAAGAAGGCAGGGAAACATGAGTTGAGATCACCATTGATTGAAATGGCCTGACTGATCAGACTGCAGCACAACCAAAGAAGTACATGAAAGGCCACAATTCCATGAGCAAGTCAAGGCGAACACTGTGGCACAGCAGTGCTATCGGAAAACCAATAAATCAGTCTTCACTCACCAATTTAGGATTTACGGTTATGCCAGTAGTTCAGTCTGAGAAAATATTAGCAGTGCCACCCACCGTTGCAGCTATTGTGCAAACTGAGACACCACCTGCTCCTGTCATTGGAGTTGCCATGGAATTGGATGCCAGGCCAGGTCCTTTAGGGCTTGCTCACTTCACAAATCACACTTGATCTCCTTCTGTACTGTCAGATCCATCAGCAGCTAGTGATGGCAAGGGGGAGGCCAACCTTGAAGATGTTCTGGAAGTGAAAGAACTGGTGGAACTGGATGGTGGACATGATTTCGATGAGGAATGTGAATCAGATCTCGACAAGACTGTTCAGGGGCCAAAGCAAGCTGTTCATGACTAGTCAGAGATCCGAAAAGATATCAAAGCACACCTTTAAGAAAATTAGAAGACACTGATGCTATTGGAAATTAACCAGTATATTATCATCTCAAATTTCACCACCCTTCGCTTGAAAGGACAAAAACACATTGAAGCCAGTCTTGAAATTGCTCGCCAATGGCACAAAGGTGAAGGGAATTGGTTTGCTCGGCAAGTTCGAGCACTGGCTCAGCATTACCAGACATTTGAGGGGCTCCTGGTCGAGAAGCGAGGTGGCGAAAGAAATTCTCGATCATTGTTACATGATGAATCTGTGGAGAAACAGACCCGACATTGGCTTAAACCACCTCGCTTTGAGGTCCCAATTAGATCCCGGAGCTCCAGAGCTTCCCTGGGCAACTCCTCCTCCTCCTCCTCCCATATGACCCCCCCTGCCTCTAATTTGTAAGCTGCTCACTCCATCTCACTTACCCCTTAATTAACTCACTAAACTACCACACATGGACAATCAAATCAGATCCTGGAGCTCTGGAGCTTCCCTGGGCGACAACTCCTCCTCCCGCCTGCCTTCAATGTGTAAGCCACTTATTTCCTCTTGACTCCCCCTTCATTCACTCGCAAGAGGGCTTTAGTTTATGGTATGTATGTATATTTTACTACATAGTACTGCCAGTGAGTGCCAGCTAAGCTATGGCTTACTTGTAGTCACTCTACTAGGTGATCAATATCAGTGGTACTGATTATGTTATCTTCTAGTGTTCCACTGGTAATCTGGGGGCATTGGGAGCTGGGGGATCATATTGTGGTGTATGACCACATTTGACATTGACTGCTTGTTTGGCCACTCTAGAATCATACCTGGGGCCAAGGGGTTGATATAAGCAGTCATATGCAGATGGGAAATCATACATGTTGAGATCTGGGGGCATTGGGATCTGGGGGATCACAAGTATAGTGTATCACCACATTTGACATTGACTGTTTGTTTGGACACTCTGGAATCACACCTGGGGCCGAGGGGCCAATACAAGCAGTCACATGCAGATGGGAAATCATACTCCCAACTTCCATGATAACCTCATTAGTAAACCCAATAACATTACCTTCCATAAGTATGCTACTCATCATGCTGTGCCATATTGCTAATGCTGCTAAGCAGATATTCTTGTTTGATACTTTCTTGATGTAATATTAAAATATGTATAATGTTTTTGATATGGGCCAACACTTATATAGCTACTATGGTATATGATGCTGGCATACTATTGTATGTGTGGGCTGACATGCATGTAGCTACTGTGGTATATGTTGGCCGATATGCTGGCAGAAAAAATATATATAATATTTTTTATATGGGCCAACACGTATGTAGCTACTATTGTATATGTGGGCCAACACGCATGTAGCTACTCTGGTGTATGTTGGCTGACATGCATGTAGCTACTGTGGTATATATCAGCCGACATGCATGTAGCGAGGATATGTATAATATTTGTTATGTGGGCCGACATGCATGTAGCCACTATGGTACATATGGGCCCATACACAAGCAGCCACACTGGTAGATATCGGCTGATACGTGTATAGTAAATGTCAGCTGATGTTGGCCAACACGCAAAGAGTGGTTTATGTCAATATTGGCTGGTCCACTTTTAGCAGGTATAGTTGACTACTACGGCTGAAACCAGACATGCCTTCCTCACCCCTCAAATCTCAGCTACTTCAAAATGGCCATCCCAGCACACCTTCCAGTGACCTGAACCCTTCTAAGATAGGAGAGCAGACGGTGACAAAATCATGTTAGAGATGGGCCAGCGGATGTCGGCTGATATTAGTATTGTAGTCATAAAGGATGGGTCGGCCAATATGTAATTGTTCCATTAGAGATGGGTAGGCCGATATTGTAGTTTCTCATGGAGATGGATCAGCCGACATGAGTATTGTAGTCGTACACGATGGATCGGCCGATAAGTGAGTTTGCCATTAGAGATGGGTGGGCCTATATTGACCTTTCTCATTGGACATGGGTTGGCTGACATGAGTATTGTAGTTGTACACGATGGATCGGCTGATATGTGAGTTTGCCATTGGGCCTATATTGAAGTTTCTCATTGGAGATGGGTCAGCCGATAATTGATTTTCCCATTGAAGATGCATTGGCCGACATGAGTATTGTAGTCATACAAGATGGATCGGCCGATATGTGAGTTTCCCATTGGAGATGGGTGGGCCCATATTGAAGTTTCTCATTGGACATGGGTCAGCCAATAAGTGAGTTTCTAATTGAAGATGAGTGAACTCACATTTCCATTTCTCGTTGAAGATAGATCGGCTGATATCTCACTGTCTGATTAGAAATTAAATGGCTGACATTGAGTGTTATTGTTAAAGATGAGTGGCCTGAAAATACAATCTTCCTGTCAGAATGGATCTGCTGAGATTAACCTATCTATCTCCTTGAAGATGGGTTGTCTGATGATTCACGTTTCCATTTGAGTTGAATCCACCGACATTCCAGTTTCTCCTGGGAGATAGGGAAGCCAATATGTGGGTTCTTATTGCCAATGTGCCTGCCGATGTCCATTCTTCGGCCTTGGTATGTTGGTTTCTGATGTGCATGCTGATGTCCATTTTTCGGCCTTGGTATGTCAGTTTCTGATGTGCATGCCTATGTCCATTCTTCAGCCTCGGCATGTCGGTTTCTTGCCGACATGCCTGCTGATGTCCATTCTTTGGCCTCGGACATATCGTTCTGTGAGGTTGGGTAACCAGGTCTATCCCGAGCTTCTCTTAACCTGAGCTGCCATAGTCCTCACTGTCTTCACCACAAAGGGGCCTCATGTACATCACCCACATGAACATCTTAATATTATTCCTTCAGCTCGGTCGTAATTTCAGTTTGCAGGCTATCTATTGTCATCCATATTTAATCTGCTAGGCTCAGGTGTTGACAGAATAAGGCTTTGATCTTATAAAATTATAATGGTACATGTCTATATGTATCCGGTACTTGGGCCCTTATAACATCTTCTTGTTTTTCTCCACCTCTCTGCACCTCCGGATCAAATTCTTGATTTGCTCCATCGCCCGCTGTTGGACCCATAGAACTCGCTGGGACCGAGACATGTCTTGCACGAGCAAGGCTGTTTAAATATGGTGGGCGTCTGACAGCTGCAGCAAAGCTGTCTTGGCCAGATATTCAGCATCGACATCCTGAATGAGTGGTAGGAGGTTGTGGAAAGGGTGTATGCCCGCATTTGCTAGGGGATACCTGCTGTCAATGTCCGGACGATTGATCGGGGGTTCCAATGAGATGTCGTCATCCCCATTGTCATCCTCTTCCTTCTTGGTAGGGGCTGGACCTGTGATGGGTGGTGACAATGACAAGTCATCGTCCTCTTCATTGGCTGTCATATCGATGTTGTTGCTTCCGGGAGGACCTGAGACGAATGTGAGATTATTTGCTCCAATACACGTGGGAAGCTTACCTGCTGGCTGCAACGGTTTGCCCAAACCAAAGTCATCATCATCTTCATCATTGTTGATGATCTGAGCACCTGAAAGAGATATGAGAATGTATTAGTCCATAGATAAGCAACTCACCCACTGGCTCCCCAAAACTGAAGTCGTTGTTGTATTTGGCATCATTGATGATCTGAGCACCTGAAAGAGATGTCAGAATTTATGTGTCCATCAGGTGATGAACTCACCCACTGGCTCCCTGAAACCGAAGTCGTCGTCGTCTTCAGCATCGACCAGCCAATGCAGTCAATTTTGAACGCTCAAAGCGTGACAACTAATAAAGAGTTTAACCGGGAATTGCATGTCGGCCAATTTGTCAGTATACTCAATGCAGGTGGGCCGAATGTAAAATATTATATTATCCACCAATTATTGCGTGTCAGCCAATCTGTCAAATATTATATCACTTCACAGTAAATGCGTGTCAGCCCATCAGTGACTATACTCACTACGGATCGGCTGACACCTAAAATATTATACTATTGTTGAATATACTCATTATGGATCAGCCGACACCCAAATATTATACTATTGTTATGTGTTGGCCCATATGTCAGATATTGTATTACCTCACGGTGAATGCCTGTTGGCCCTTCAGTTTGCAGGTTGTCAGGGCGACACCAAATACAACTAAGTATTGGCCTTCCCTTAAAGATACAAGACTAGAAAATGGAGCGAAGGGTTAGAGGAGAGGGAGGAGGG
>QLPF01001008.1:2894-35859 GCA_003314045.1 Hygrophorus pudorinus
TGAGGGGTAATTTTTGGTGCAAAATGTTGATTTGGTTTCCCAAAAAATTATGGGGTATGGGGGAGCCAGTGCTCACGCCAAGAAAAAACCACGGCAAACCCCGAGTGGATAGAGGCTTCCCTGTCGCAAACTTGTAAAAAAGAAAAAGCAGAATGGCATCCCATCACCATCACGAATCGATCGCAACCCCACCCAAAACACCTCGAGCCCACACCCCATCTTTGAGCAACTTCTCTCCAAAAAAATCCCCAAGCACCTCCCGCATCCGACCCACAAATATCGTATCGGCGGTAATCGACCCGTCCAGCGGTACCGGGTCCTCCGAAGGTGGTTGCAATACTCTGAATGCGTCCTGTTCCAATCACATGTATTTAGGGTGCTGACACAGCATGGGGGGACTTACCAGGACGGATTCTACCAGCGGTCCCGTCTCACCCTTAACGCACTCGCTCCCTACCACTCTCGCACCACCACCCTCGACTAGCCCTTTTCGCACAGCTTCCTTCCCAACACCAATCAACCCGCGTATAGCGCCTTCTCGTGTCCCCTTGCTCTTGCTCGTGGAGATCAGCGCGAGGAGGAGCGTCTTCATGATCCGAGGGGAGAGAGAAGGGTAGGTCGTCGAATGTTGGGTTAGCAGACGCGAAAGCGTTTGCGAGGCGGACGTGCGAAGGTGTGTTGCATGTGACGGGGGCAGAGACGAGTGTAGGAGCGTGGACAGGATAGGGGGCAGGATTTGATGAAGCTATTCACCATAAATTAGTATTCCGTACAAAAAGAGTGGAGAACGTCCCTCTCACGTAAGGTTCTACGAATAGTGTTTTGTTATCCAAGACGGCACTGGTGACGTCCAGGAGGACCTCCAACACTCTCCCATCACTCTCACTCTGCACCCCCTCCTTCAGTGCCGACACCACACCATCACCCACCCATCGTATCAAATACGGCAACAACGCCTGCAGCCCAGCATCATTACGCAGGCTCGCCAATGCAGCCGTCCGTTTCGCTTGCTCCGACACAACAGGCGGCAACAGCGAAGTCGTCAGTCGCGTATAATAAAGCTGTAATTCCCGTGAAAGCACTTGCTTGACAAGGAGCTGCGTCTGCTGCTGCTGCTGCTGTTGCTTTTTTGTTGCAGGATTGCTGGGTGAAAGAGGAGTAAGAGGGCCTGCGCCATTGGGTGCCTTCGCGACCGCTTGGGTCGTCTCAGGTTCGGGTTCTTTGGGAATCGCGGGTGGATTTTCGGGGATCAATGGCTGAACGCCTTCCACTGCGAGCCAATGGGCGGTCCAACTAACTCCTTTCGGAAGCACCATTTTCTCCTCTCTCAGTACACGATCAAAATCGATTTCCTCGTCCTCGACAAAGTAAACTGCGCCTGCTGTTGGGAGTTGGGGGAAGGGAAGAGCACGTCGGAATGCAGGAGGGTTGTGCTGTGAGTGGCCATAGAGTGGTTCTATGTTCAGAACCCGCAGGGCTTGGTCGACGTCGGAGGTTGTCATCGTAGTTCGTCTGCCGTGTCGCATGAACCTAGATGCTTCCTGTGCCGAGTCTGACCTGTTTCAGGCGATACTTTCTCAAGATATAAACGCACCTCGACCACCTGATGGATCCTGTATTCCACATCGCTCGCCAATGTAGATGCCAATGCATTTGAAAGGTTTGTTACGCCAAGTGACTCGGCTATATCCTATTTTGTGCAGGTGAAGATTCCAATCCAAGTTTTCCGTGAAATCTGCTTACTCGAATAGAATCTGGCTTGTAAACCCCGGTCTGTTGAGGTTGTACTGGTCGAGGCTTTGGCTTGCTCATTTTGGCCGCTTGGCAGGATTAGAACACGTGACAGTCACACTACAGTACTGGCTACAGCTCTTCGTCTCTTGTTTCCTCTCCTAATCACACCCAAATCAGCCTCAATCTCGCTTTCCTTGCAACCCGCCGCCAATACTCCAAGACTTTTCCCCAGTCCACCCACCCCGGCCTGGCTCTGATGCGAACTCCCCTTGGCCCTCCTCCGCCCGCCGTTCCCCATTCCGCCGGCGCCTGCAAAACCATTACCCGACGCGCCATTGCTGAGTATTGTCGAAGTGAGTGGGAGAGGGAATGGTGATGGAAGCTCGTCCACTGCGAGGGAGTGTGGGTTCGTGAATGGGCCCGTCGTTATTGGCAGACCACTGCTGAAACCGATGCCATTCAGCAATCCGAACCCTGGTATTCCGAGGGGTGTCGGGGGTGGTGATGTGCCTATTTTGTTACGAAGCTTGCGAGTGATATGTGGACGCGACTGAGAATCTAATGACGCATCTGTGGTTGAAGCGTCAGTTGAATCCGCAATCTAAGAACAAACGACTGACCTCCAAGCGTTCCCTCCCCTTCCTTCTCTTCCCTGGCCCTCCGCCGCCGCTCCTCAATTCCCTCCAGAAGCCTCTCCCTAACCCGATCCCGCCCCCTTCTCCACTCGTCCTCCACTTTCCCCCGTTCCTCCTCATAAGCAGTCTGTGCCCCGTCCAACGCGTGTTTCTCCTGTGTCTCGTGCTGCACAAGCAAAGCAGACCGCTCAATGGAGAGCGGGTACAGACGCAGGGTGTACAAAGGCACAGTTTCCGGTCGAGTAGACAGTCGGACAGCCGTGCTGTGCAGTGCCGAAATGCTTTCGGTGTAATCTCGACCACTTGAGCGAGAGAAGATGAGATTTGTGTAAAATGTGGAGATAACTGAGACACTCGCTCATTCCGTCGACTCGGATCATTCATTTCCTTCCCCAACTTCCCTGCGATCTCCTTTCTCTTCCTCTCCTTCTTCCCATCGTCCACGCTATGGTGGTGGTGGTGATGGTGATGCGGGTGATACGCTATACTCATTTCTGGATTCAAATCTTGGGGGTGGGTGATTCTAGCTTTGTGGGTCGAGGGAAAAGGTAGATTGAATATTCCTGGTTGAGGAGGCATTGAGTTCACTGGCAAAAGTGTGAGTATCACGTGGGCTATAGCTTGTGATCGAAACAATGCCAAACAACCACCTACCAAGTATGTCGCAAAGAACCTTCCCCCCGCTTTACACCT
This sequence comes from Hygrophorus pudorinus, assembly GCA_003314045.1. Classification (NCBI taxonomy): domain Eukaryota; kingdom Fungi; phylum Basidiomycota; class Agaricomycetes; order Agaricales; family Hygrophoraceae; genus Hygrophorus; species Hygrophorus pudorinus. The sequence goes on from QLPF01001008.1 coordinate 5,957, forward strand.
CCTCTGGGGATGTAGGCGCCGACCGGCTTGCGTTTTTTCACATGATAGAGCGATTGAAGGTAACTCTGCGTTTATTCGACGGAAACGTGAGCTGTACGGGAGACAATTTTTCAGACTCAAAAACGAACCGGATGGGTCGACCACAAAGAAAGTTTTATTCTCGTTGTTTTTGCGTGGTCTGACTTAGATAAGATGATAGATCCCTAATCCGGAGAGGTGGGTGTCCTTTGAACATCCGGGGGTATGCTGACATTGGTGTAGCATATCGGACCATATGTATAGAATGGCCTTGCTTGCCATGTGTTCCTCCGATTCCAATCTCGACATATCAAAGTAAGCTACTCATAGTACACCCAAATTTTCGCTCATGTGCAATTCTGCTCTAGGTGTGTGATGATGTGCTTAGTGCACGATCTAGCCGAAGCACAGGGTACGTCAGAGCTTCGAGTGACATACCAATGGCCGACAACTTGGAACAGTCGGTGATATTACACCCCGTGAAGGCATCTCAAAGGCAGAAAAATGTCGTCTAGAAGCCGTAAGTCCATCACACGAAGATGAATCCGCAGATCGATACAACAGGGAACACAGGAAGCTATGCACAACTTCGTACACCAGATGTTGCACAATAGCCCAGCTGCTCAAAAGGTCGAGGCTCTCTGGAAGGTGTGTAAATCTCCGTGCGCTCGACGCAACGGCTCTTACGTATCCATTCACAGGAGTACGAAGATGGTCAGACAGACGAAGCCCGGTTTGTTAAAGGTAGTTCAGACCTTCTGAGTGGCCGCCCCATTTCTCAAGGAACTTTCTTTCAGATCTGGACCGATTCGAGATGGCCTCTCAAGGCAAGTATCCGAATGAAGTTATACTAGGTTCTACTAGTAACCTCTTCGACAGCTCTGGAATACGAGCGTAGTCATGGTGCACAAAATCTGCAGACGTTCTTCGACTCTAGTTTACCCCATATCCGACATCCCGAGGTGCAAACCTGGGGGGAAGACCTTGTTTCAGAGCGCGAGCGCATGCTACCCAAACCATGAGGCCTGACTCGAACAATTTTCTGCGCCAACTGCAATGCACAAATTGAGAATATTTAAACCCATGTTTTACTAGATTCACCTTTGCACTTCTCAGGAGGCACGTGTCCAGCGAGGGCAGGTAAATATACCTATGGTGACCTTTCCGTGCTGTCTGAAATGTTGAAGACGATGAGGCTTTCGCAAGTTAATTGAAAGAAAAGATTGGGCNNNNAGATAAAGGTTGGGCCTAGAAAATACGCTCGGACAGTCGTCTATTCTCAGGCCAATAGCTATCTGACGCCCCACTGCTTCAGTGATGGAACAGCCTCAACGACGTGTGTGCGAACACAATCCCATGCTCGTCCGCCGCCTTGATGCAATCCTCGTCCATGACACTCCCGCTTGGCGCCGCAAGATATTTCACACCACTCTTCCTCGCCCGGTGCACATTATCCGGGAACGGGAAGAAGGCATCACTGGAGCACGCAACCCCCTTCAACTTGCCTGCCCACTCCGTCCTCTCCTCTCCTCTCAGTCCCTCGACCTTCTCCTCAAACAGACTCTCCCATTGTGTCTTCTCCCCACCCTCCAGGACTTCGCCACCAACGAAGAGATCGATAGCGTTGGCCTTCTCAGCGCGCTTCACGCCCTTTTTAAAAGGCAGGGCGAGCACGCGGGGGTGGTGCCGAAGCCACCAGATGTCTGCTTTGCTCCCCGCCAGTCGCGTACAGTGGATTCGAGATTGCTGCCCTGCGCCGAGGCCAATGAGTGAGCCTCGTAGGGCATAAGCAACGCTGTTAGATTGTGTGTATTTGAGAGCCAGGGTTGCAACGATTAGATCTGTCAGAGCGGCCAACGGGATCTGTCGCACAATTAGAGGCCGAACGAAACTCCGCACCAAGGCTTGGGCTGAACACTCACCTCTTTGTTTTGGGTAACGACATTGTCGAACAGTTTGGCGTCTATCTTGGCGTTGTTTCTCCTCTGCTGAAGATGGACGCCATACACCTGTTTAGTCTCTACCTCGGGCGGATTGTACGTCGGATCGATCTATAGCAATCGAAATCGTGAGACTTGTCCCACAAGATGTTGGTGTATGCCCAAAACTACCTGAAGAACACAATATTTTCCTCCCTTCTTTTTTTTCAGCAGCTCAAGTGCCTCGGGCGAATACCCAGGTGCTATAATGCCATCTGAGACCTCGCGAGAAATGATACGGGCCGTAGCGAGGTCGCATGGTGCAGAGAGCGCGATGAAATCGCCAAACGACGACATCCGATCCGCTCCTATCACGTACAATATTAATACACCAGATGCCTACGGCGGGAGGGCACTCACCTCGAGCGCGCGCATAGGCGCAGGCCAGCGGAGTAAATGTCTCCTTGAGGTCATCGACGCCGTAGACCTGTTTTTCAGTATCGTCGAGTTCAATACCCACTGCAGCTCCCGCAGGAGAAACGTGTTTGAAGGAGGCAGCAGCTGGGAGATCGAGCGCTTCTTGGAGTTCTTTGACGAGTGCGTACGAGTTGAGGGCATCAAGCAGATTAATATATCCGGGAGATCCGCAAAGAACTGCGATATCCAAGTCAAGAAATGATCGGGAGGAATAACATAGCAGCGCACCTTTGAAAGGCAATTCACCCTCGGAGACAAATGCTTGCGCGGGTTTCTGATGAGGGTTGGCACCATATCGTAATGCTATCCTCTGAACTGGTCCGGCCAGCTCCTCTTTGGGCAGTTCCGCAGAAGCATATTGCTCCCTAAAGTACCCGCTGATAGCCTCGTCATACTTTGCAGTCATCTCGAATGCCTTGAGTGCCAACTTCCTCCTGATAGTGTCTCCTACATCGCCATTACCATCTTTCCATGCTTGCAGGAATTCGGTATAATCTGTAGGGTCAGAGAGCACCGAGACACGTTCGTGGTTCTTGGCGGCTGCCCGTAGAAGTGTAACGCCACCAATGTCAATCTCTTCAACGGCGTCGGCAAGGGTGCAGTTGGGCTTCGAGATCGTGGAGGCAAATGGGTAAAGATTGCACACTACGATGGTGATGGGCGAGATTGAATGGGCTTTGAGATCCTGCTCATCGGCCGGAATATGTCGCGCAAGGATGCCTGCAATTATCCCTTCAGCGATCGGGTCAATCGATGAGGTAGGTTTGATTTACCGCCATGGACAGCTGGATGTAGAGTTTTCACCCTGCCTCCCAGCATTTCCGGAGCTTTGGTAATGTCGGAGACATCTCTGTAAATAAAAAATTTCCTACGAGGCGACATTTATTCTATCTATTCACGCACTCTATGGGGATCCCAGCATCTCTGATCTTCTTGGCTGTGCCGCCTGAGCCTAACAAGCGAACGCCCGCAGATACGAGGCCTTTGGCAAGATCAATAAGATCACTTTTGTCATAAACAGATAGTAGGGCTAGATTTTGTTTGATATCAGCGGAACCGATTGGTACAACGATTGGAGACTCCAACCTATGGGATTTGACATTGTAAGGAAAAGAACAGAATTTTATGTCACTCCAAGAGATTATCACGATCACGATATTTGTTATCTGATTAGATATTGGATTCAAGTCCTGCCTAATTGCTACAGAGTCCACGAACAAGGTGTCGAGATGAAAAATACTAATCCAAACGATTCAAGCCACGGCCCAGGAAAAACCTACATTCAAACGCAATATCATTTAGCCTATATACTTGACGCATACCTTGAACAACAGCTCACCTCCTAGTGTTCTGTGTGGCAGGCGCTGCAGCATGGGTAGAATTTGAAGTATCGGTGACGTTGGAAGTGGCCGAAGCAGCAACAGTGGCATTGGAAGCTGTGCTGTTAGATGCCGCTCCCGTAGCCTTCTTCGCTCCTTTCTTCGCTCCTTTCTTCCCGGTCTGTTAGGGAAAGTGTAAGTATGACTGGACGAGACTGTGATCACAAATGTACCTTTGCGGCAGCAGTTGCTTGACCGGCAGCTACCGTCACAGTAACTGTGACGGTGGTAGTACTGTTAAGTGCACTAGCAGTGGACTACCGTGAGACAGTATATCGAACACGTTGACGTCAGACTTTAAAGATATGCCTGAGGAGTACTGGCAACTCACGTTTGCGGTAGTGGTTGAGTTAAGCGCTGAGGCGGTGGACTGTTGTGTGGGCGTCGGCATAAGCCACGAAGAAGTCATACCAGTAGACTCACGTTTGAGACGTCCGTGCTGTTCAGAGAACTCGCCGTACCATTCAGAGAACTGGCCGTACCATTCAGAGAACTCGCCGTACCGTTCAAAGAACTGGCCGTGCCGTTCAAAGAGCTGACCGTACCGTTCAAAGAACTGGCCGTACCATTTAAAGAACTGGTGTCCGTGCCGTTCAAAGCTGTGCCATTTACAGCACCAGCGTCCGTGGTGTTATAAACGGATGTGGAATTGACCGCCGCAGCACTGACAGCAGCACCTTGTGCTTTTGCTTTTGCGACTGCGGCACCCTGGAAATGGCAAAATAATCAATATTATTTACGTGCAACCTAATTCTTGGTTCACTCACGGAGCCCTTAAAGGCACGAGCCTGTCAAGTAAGAGGGTGAGAGTGCGGTGGATGGTTGAGATACAACTCCGACTCACGACTGCGTCCATGCTTCTTTCACTCTGAACGTAAGAGCGACTCTACGAGAGCGAGGGCACTGAGTGAACCTCAACTCTGACCAGAGAAAGATGAAGACATACTAGTAGCGAGGTGTCAATACGATGAGGCGCAGCAACGGCGAAGCTGGCCATCGAGGCAACTAGACCCAACCGAGCAAAGTTCAAGTTGAACAACATTGAAACTGATCAAAGGAAGAAAAAATGTGAAGGAGGAGGAGTGGAAGAATAGTGAACTGGCTCCGTCAAGGACTGGCTGTGTGCGCGGCACTCAAAGAAAGGACTGTAGCTGGCAAGGAAAGATGAACTTGAAAGAAAGTGATCACAGATCAGAAAAATGAGGAGGCTTGAGGGCAGAATAACGAACTTTATACCATATCCCGAGTCTTACATGAGCCGTTGTCCTTGCCATTTTCGAAATAGAAAGCCTTGGAGTCTTGGTGATAACCCCGGCATCAAGCTGATGTTATGTTATGGTTACCATGGTTTACGCATTCACGAGTGCTTACAACCCCATAATATGTAACATGTAACCAGCGATAGGTGGAGTGGGGTAGAGACCGCATCCATCACTGTATCAACCTTCTTATGATAATTACATGGTAACCCATGGCAATTCCATATCAAATAACAAGGTAATAATTACACTTCTTCAATTTTACTGTCTTCGTCGTCTGACCTCAATTCGCCCGCCTCATCACGTTCAGATTCACCGTCCTGACCTTCGTCACCCTTCAACAATGTCACCAGACGCTCTATGTGCTCTGATATCTAGTGCGAAAATAGTTGCCAAAGGTTTCTGATATGCAGGTCAACGAGGCACATACCTTGTCAACTGTTTCTACCTCATGTGCTGCTCTGATAATCTCATACGTCCCATTATCTCGTAGGAAATCGCGTCCCCAGCGAGTAGTACACAGCAGAAGGAGAGTCTCAACATGTGTTAGGCGTAGAACCGAGTCAGGCTCTCGTTTCTTATCTGGAGGAAGAAGTTGGAGCGCGGGAGGCAACTTCTCTTGATCCTAGGTATAAATTTGATCAGGAGTGATTGAGGCGGGCAGTTCAGTTGCTTGCACGCACATCGAGATCGAATTCTTCAGGTCCTGCCAACGGAAGAAGCAAAGCGGGTAGAATATCCACACCAGGTGCCTCCACCTTTGACGGTGGTACCGAGACTCGAACGGAGTCAGGACTGAGAAGAGCTCGATGTCCAGGCGCATGAAATGCGCAATTCCTGTGGTTTGCATTGAGTTCTTGTCTTCCAGACGGAGAGCATCGTGTGTTTACTTTACAATAGACGCGACGCCCCCCCTTCGGATGGTGTCTTTGTGTTCTGTGAATGGCACAATCTTGGCCAAAGGGTATTCAATCCCACCGTCAGGCCGCGGGGTCATGAAAAAGTTACGGCCAGCCGGCGACTGTCAAGTGTCAAAATGTGCTGCCGGTACCATACACGACTCCACTTACAATGCTGAGATTAGCAAATACGCTCGAGAGGAAGTGCAGTTCTCCCTTGCGCAGTCGTCTCGATTCTCCAGCTCCATCCACCTGGGCTCCTTCGACGAAAGCATCGATGAGTAGAGGTAAAGCCAAGACATTATGAGATTCTCCAGAGGGATATGGTACAGGTTCGACACACGTTCCTGAACGGGATTGTGTAGGATAGAGCGAGCTCCGCGATGATGTATTGGGGATCACAGATACCTCCAGAGCAAGAACAGCAGAACAGGCGGACGAAGATGCTGTCAGATTAGACAGAAGCATCGAAGCAAGGTCAGCCAGAATCGCATCGGGGTTCTGCAAACATATGAACATGCGTCCTGGACATCCAGGTGGTGACGCACGAGAATATAAGATACAATGAAGTTCAGGAATGACGGCTCTGAGAGAGGTGCAACCAGCAGTGGGGAGTCGGAGAGATTGACCAAGGCACGAAATGCATCATGTGCAACGCTCTAGTAAATCGTTCACTTCGACTTGAGATTGTTATGATTCAAGAAATATTCACAAGTTGATCTCTGCACAAAATCTTCAAATCTCGGATGATTTCGCTCTCCTTTGGTTGCTTGAGGCCACCTCCCTGGGACCATGCAAAGAAAATATTCCTATGAGGCGAGCCTGTCGGTGTCTGGGGTAGAAGATTAGATAGAGCTATTTGTCGAACTTGTGGATTCCGGTCGTGCAAGAAAGGAACCAGCTACAGGATCCATACTACTCTGAGCAAAAGCCATGGTGATGGTCAATAATTTACCTCTCGCAGGTGGTCTTCCATTTACCGTGACGTTTGTGCTTGTTTATCTGCCACTCCGTCCCGCCTTCGCTTAGCACCCCGTCCTCCGTCATGGCGGGTTACAATCTCACGCGGTCCGTTGAGGAATTACTCGACAGAACGGAGTCGTCTCCACCATCTTTCACTGTACATCTTCATTCCGAATACTGGACTCTGAACAACGGCTCCAAGTTCTTATACAATAACCAAGTCGCGGTTCGGCAACTTGAATTTTGAGTCTGTTTGATTCTAATACACCTTGCAGTCCCTACTAGATGATATTCGTGCACACCGCATACCAGTGGACTTCCTTGAACTATTCGACGCTGCGAAAGTACCGTTCTATGATGGTTAGTCACTTTAACGCTCACCGGCGGTTGTTAACTCAAACCCCACAGGATGTATGATTGTAGAGCTGCTGGATTATCGTCCTCAGAGGAATAAGGAACCCGTACCTGAGAGACCTGAACGGACTCGCGTTGTCCTTCATCCCAACGCGGAAACTCTTTGGGCCGACATTTGCTTGCTAAACCAGAAGACAGGCAATAAATGGACCGACAACGACGCTTTGGAGATAGAGGCACGCTTGCTGGTGACTTACATTTTTCTTGTCTGCTAAAAGCTTCTCAACGTCTCTGTCATACTCACAGTTAGCCACTGCGCCACCATTATGCCTTGATCCAGACCCCCACCTCACACGTATTGCAAACCACGTCCTCAGGGTTTCCACACCAACCGTACCTGTTTCCTTGAAACGGAAGGCTGCTGCCTTGGATCTAGAAGAAGACGAAACCGACAAAGCTCGTCGTGCGAAAATAATGCAATTTATGAACCCACGGCCACACAGGCCCCATGCTCCAAGGTACTACCGTCGTATAACATCAAGTCATTTGCTGACCCTCGCCGTCTTAGTTATCGGATATTGGACGCCATTCAGAGGTCCAAGATGCTCAAAGAGGGGAAGTCACCTCAAATTGTTCCCCCGCCGGGCACACAGGCCATGTCACCGCCTATAGTTCCGCCAGTTGCCCCCGTCCAACCTCCTGCGCCTCAGCCAACACCAGTCCCCAGTACCCCACGAGACACTTCCCCCGCAGCGCTTGAAGATTCTGCAAAGTCGCACATTTATGCAGCTGTCCAGGCCTCGGCAGATTCAGGAAAGCGAGTGTCATCTCCCGCACAGAAGCAGCATTTCTCTCAGTCCTCAACCAACGTCCCACGACAACCGACACCACAGCAAACAAACATGACCAATCCCCAGATGCAGCCGCAGCAGTATTCCCATTACCAACTACAAGGCGTTGGTGCAGCCGCTCAGCAGCAGCGATTGAATGCACAGGCACCTAACGGTCGCTCAACCCCACAGGGGCCTCCAATGTCCCGAAGTCCTATGAATCCAAATCAAGGGGCTGCGCGCAACAGCCCGAATCAAGCGTTAGTATCTCGCTCGCCCATGCTTCCAAGCACTCAGCCGGTGCCCCAAATGACCCATCCTCAACATCTCAGTTTCTCCGTCGCACCAAACCAGTATAATCCGGCACACATGCGGATGGTCCACCCAAATGGGTCCCCACATCCGCAGACGCTCTCGACCCATCTAGTCGCTGGTAGTGCCCAGGCGTCTCCTTCACCGGTTCCATCAGGGCAACAACCGGCTTCTTCGCAAGATCAGGCACATCCGCCACCGCAATCGATGGTGGCGCAGTACCCGACGCACTTGTTCAGTTACCCGCAGATGGGCATGAACTATGCTATGCAACCACGAGGGTTGCCTCCGGGCTTCCCGTGGCCTGTGAGCATGGGCCGTGGACAACCGATGGCTGGTATGCCAACGGCTGCACTCCCGCAACAGATGGCAAAGGTTGTTCAGGGGGCGTTACCTGGACGGTAGCATTTAGTATTATTATATTATGTGTAGTGGGATGTTTCTTTGGAATGCATTGGAATGATTATGTATGAGCACTGGGGAGATGCACGATAGAGTGACGGACCGTCTGCATTACGTATCTCCGAAAGGAAGGCTGAATGCCTCTTGGGAGATACCGCACTGGCTTACGAAACTGCAGGTATTTCTAATATGCTCCTCGTGTGGTGGATCCGGAGAGGCGTAGCAAATTTTAAGATCTTCTGTGGAGATTCAAGTACATCAGAAGATCGGAGTGCCAACGGAGAAGCAGATCATTTCTCGCTTGATTATCAGATGGTCCTGCCAAGTGTACATGTCGGCTCCGGCGTTCAGTGCATACGGTCGATTAAATTTATATATTAGTGGGCGACGTAGCTGCGTACATGTACTCTAGCGATAACAGCGGTGGGGAATCTGCAAATTTGCGCAAAGGTAAGTCAGCGGTGGGTGCAACAACGAGCTTAAGCCTCACCGAAGCGCATAAAAGGAGACTAGTTTCCAGTCACATGTGAATCATGCAGCCACCCATAAACTCAGTAGATAGATTACGGGCTGATGAAGATTTGAAATAAGTAGGCCGCGCATGAAACTTTGGCTGGCACTGGTAGGCTGGGAAATATAGAAGCATATTATGTTACGGGCACACCTCACCAGGGCACATGGAAACAAAGCGAAAGAAAAAACAAGACCAGAACACCACGTGGCCCAAAAGCTCAATCCCTACGCTCCTCCATTTTCACTGCGACGATCTTGCGAGCCATACGAATCTTCATCGTCACTGCCGCCGTCGCCACTGGATGCAAGTCCTGATTCGTCCCCGAGACCATGGGCACCGGCAGTACCCTGTCCATTCGTCTTTCCGAATGCGCCTTCCCGCACTCTTTTCTTGATCTAGGATGCAAAAAGGGTATGACTAACGCAGGATGATCGGGTAAATGGAAGAGACATACGAGTTTGGCATATACAAGTCCACAGGCATTGCAGAGCGTCCGCGGGCCTAAGGTTCGATACGATAAGATATGCAATCCTGCATCGACATGATTAAGTTACCCATTGGGCCACGGCGCCACTCGGGTGTCGATGTAGCTTTGCACCCGAGACATGTCTGTCCTTCAATTACGGTCGATTCCTCGGTTTTCTACAGAGAAAAATTGTATGATCCAAATCTTTCAATTCGGCGGGAACGTGGGCCCTTACCTGCCGATTAGGCAGGGATGCCGATCCATTGGAAGGATCCCTGGAATTTTCTCCCTCACGCTCAACCGGCGGTCGCGTGTCCGGTAGAGCGGCTACTGGCTGCAAATCTGCAGACTCTAACATTTGCACGCCGTACATGGCGGACTGCAGCATACGTTCCACTGTCTCAGCTGGCTGTGGTCGCCCGTGAGCCGACAGCGCATTGTTCGACAATGCCTCGCTGCAATCGATGATAAGGCGATAAGAATCCAACAACTAAGTTTCCAATAATGTCAGCGTCAAAACGTAAAAACATGATCCATGTGATTACCTTCATGAAGTCCAAGCCTGGGGGGGTGCCTGGTAAGCCGGCGTTCGGCGGCGACTCTCTGTTCTTCCGTCTGGTCTTTGTTGGGAGTACGGGACCGGCGGGTGCCGAAGGAATCGCGGGTCTCTCCTCGTTGCGGCGAGGTTCAGGATTGGGCTGAGGCGGTGGTGGATAAGCTCTTTGCTCCACCGACATGGCGGATATTGCCTCGGGTCGTCCAGGTCCAGAGTTGAACGGTACTTCTGGTATTGACGCAGGTGGAGGTGGAGGTGGAAACGACTGGTTGTAGGCCCAATTATCGCTGCCCCATTGGGGAGGTGTAGGCTGCGTCATACCATAGGGAGTAGACCCGTACGTAGGTGTAGATTGATAAGGAGAATGAGACTGTGTAGGAGGATTGAATTGAGGCTGTGGATGCGGAGAATTGGATGACCCAGAACGCATGGGCCTAAGAGGTTGTTGTTGTGACATCTGTGTACTGTCGTACGATGGTGGATAGCCTGCATATTCGTACTGAGAATTCATTCCTGGGGGGTGGTGATACATATATCGCCCGTCGGATGGCATGAAGGCAAGTGTGCCAGCGCAATACGATTTCGTTGGATTTACAACGAAAGCTGCCCAGTCACTATAACACGATATTCAAACTGAAGGTAGACGCGCAAGAAAGAGGGACCTACCTTGGCCAGGGCCGATACGAATTCTGTAAGGCAGTTGTTAGCTGGACTGTTACAGTGATTTCTTGTGCAATTCGTATCGCTCGGCTCGCCACGTCTCAAGCGAGCAAACCGATACAAACAAGCCGGCTTTGAAGTTTGGATCTGCTTCGAAATCTCATATCCGAATCACGCTGCCAAAATTTCCTTAAACGCGAGCTTCTTCCAAGTACATGTACAGCACATAAAAAATACTTGCGAATGCGTTGCCAGATGGTATCTCTATCCAAACGACCCTTGACCTCCTCCTTTCTCTCCCTCTTTATTCACCCCTTTTGAATTCTTCGGAAAAGTCGCAAAGTCGCCTGCCAGTGGGGTCGGCTCAAAACCAGCATCATACTCCTCCTGGTTTGGGCTACCCTTTTCCGGTCCTTTGGCAATGCTATTGCCACTGGCAGCAGCAGCAGCTCGCTCTCGAGCCCTCCTCCTCCTCTTCAGGATCTTCTTTCGCAGCCTCACCGCCCGACGGTATTCCTGCTCATCCCCATAGAATAGTTCATACTCGCAGAACGGGCATATCCATTCATCGACAGGATTGTTCAGCTGTGTCATCATTGTCTGCGTCTTTTTCCGGCGACGAGGAGGTATCTCTGCAGATAAGAAACGAAGCGGAAGTGGGCCTAGATGGTTCTGACTGTTGACATTCGTTTGCCCCAGGTTCGTCTGTGAGTGAGGAAGACGAGAAGGCACATAGTTCTTCAGATGGTGGGGATTGGAGGCATTCGCAAGAGTCGATCGTTTCTTCTTCTTACCCCGAGCTTTCATGCCCAAGGACTGATCTAAAAATTCGGCCGTCTGTTCACCTCCTTTCCCTCCTCCGGCACCGCCAGTGCGTGAAGCCCGCTCAGCCCGCTTGGGACGTGCACTTTTTTGCGGAAGTAACGCTAGCAGCTTGTTAGCCGCAGCGATTTTAGCCGCCTTCGCCGCTTGCCGTGCGAGTTCAGCTTCAAAGCGGCTGCGCAACATGGCGACTTCCTCCTTCGTTGCAACGAGACGGTCCGAGGCTGAGACATGGGCCCAATTTATCAGGCTTAACGGCGAGTAAAAAGATAAACAAACACGATCACTCACTCGCGCTGGGACAAACGAAAGCGAACTTGCACGCCGGCAAGGCGGCAGCATCAGGATGGCGCAGATGTAAATTGGCCCTCGAGGCCCGGCCAAGGCGGGGAGCCCGTCGGCGTGAAAGTCGGACCTTGGGCGGCTGCAGAGCCTTCATATCATCGAAGCTACTGTTAGAGAAGGGGTAGTGGGCGGAGAGGGCCTGATCGAGGGCTAGGGTATCGCCATGGGATAAGGCTCCGAGTACGGCAGCCAGCTGACGTTTCCTGTTCTTCAGCATCTCTTTATGCTGCAGCCCGGCTAACGTAGCTGGAGTGATTTTACCCTTTCTTTGACCAAGTGCTCCAGGCGGCGATGAGGATGGAATAATCTCAACTGTGTCATGATCAGCTCGACCAGTGGGTATGCTCCTCTCCATGGACTCGTCCTCGGCGCCTGATTGCCCTGAACCAGCATCATGGCCGCGCGACGACGCAGACGCATTAGCAGGTACCTTCCTCTTCTTTGTATTGCCAGGCTGCTGTAGATGATCAATATAATCACCATCTCCGTGATCCTCATCCCCGCCTCCTCCTGGGCCGTACCCAGTACCGCCCACGTTAGCAGAAGCACGATTGTCCATCTCGTTAAGATTGCTGAAAAGATCGTGCGCGCCATTCAAGATGGGAATGTAATACGACTGGAGAGCCATATGTGCAGAAAGGGTGTCTGCGTGGGCGAGGAGCTCCTCGGCAGTAGCATCTGGACCAGGCATTTCTATTGCACCAAGCCCGAATGCTAGTCCTGTTGACGGAGGAGCTGCGCTGTCGTTGTGAGGAGCTGGAGAGTCCGATGTACGTCTGCGTTTAGGTAAAGGCTTGACCCGCCTGAGAGTAGGGAATTCTGGGACATCGAATATTGGTGATGAGCCACGATACATGGCTTGTGTCCACGACGTTGAAGAACAAAGATGGGCGATTTGTGCTGACGTGTACGTTGTTGTCCCGTTTTGTTTTCGCGTAGTCGCAGGACAGCGGCCAATCTGCCACAAGCCGCACAGCAAAATAACGATGATGAGGATGTAAAAAAACTAGTAGAGTACAAGATGTGCGATGCTCTAACAGATGATTGTCTCGTAGTGCTATAGAAAGGATATCAATAATGTCCGACTGCGCGTCGCAATAAAAAAGGCGAAACGAAATCTGACACTCTAATACTATACTGCTCAAAATGCGCGGCCCGCCGTTGTCTATAATGTATTGGACCCAATCAAATGTATGCGGAGAAAGGGATGGGGTATGGATGGGTGGCGCAATGAGAGGTGATTACACGCCCGCTAAAAAACACACAAAGGACGCGAAGATAAGATAGGCCGTGTAGTCATCAGTGAGCAGCGAGCAGCGAGACAAAACCAATAAAATGTCGTAAGAGCAGCGCAAAGAGGGAGATAGAGTCGAACACCGAGTTAGACGAATCGGAATGAGAATATGAAGTTTTCGTTTTTTCGTGGTCGTGGCCGTTGAAGATCGAAAAGGGATTGGCCGAGAAGGTACCAGGATGAGAAGCATAAGGCACGCATAAAAGAGAAGGTTGCGAGACGATGTGGAAGAAGAGAGCATATGTTTGAGATCGGTTGAGCGTGGGCGATTTACCACCAAGATTGACCTCCACCAGCACCACTGCTTCCGTTATATCCTCCCCCACCATACCCACCCCCGCCATAAGAAGGCCCTCCGCCATAACTGGGCCCTCCTGTCCTTCCACCATAACCACCACCACCACCACCGCCAGACCCGCCTGAAGCCCTGTAATCTCTGGATGCGCCACCACGCCCACGTCCTCCACGACCACCTCCGCCACGCCCACGGAAGCTGCTTCCAAACGATGACTCTTGCGCAACAGTCTCGAGCCACGAAGGAATCTCCTGATTTGCCTCACGTAGAAGCTCGACAAGCTCACGTACGATATTCCTGTTTCCTCGATTGAAAAACGCAGTTGATACACCCGTATTTCCCGCACGACCCGTACGACCAATGCGGTGCACGTAGTCGTCGATGTCGGAAGGAAGATCGTAGTTGACAACGTGAGTCACGTTGGGAATGTCGAGGCCACGAGCTGCCACTGCAGTGGCGACCATGATGGGAGTACGACCAGTACGGAAAGTTTGAAGAGCCATTTCACGTTCACGCTGAGTGCGATCGCCGTGGATAGAAGTGGCTGGAAGGTTATTGCCCATGAGGAAATCGGACAACATGTCTGCCATCCTCTTGGTCTCGACGAACACGAGCGTCAATCCTCCTTCGGGCTGAGAAGCAAGAATATCGAGCAAAACAGAGCGCTTGTCGCCGTCCTCCACGTACTCGATTTTCTGAGTGATGTTCTCAGATGTAGAGCCGACACGCCCAACAGACAAAAACACGTAATCCTTTAAGAAATCCTTCGCGAGCATCTGGATATCACGGGGGAATGTTGCACTAAACATGAGAGTTTGTCGGTTACTTGTGTCGGGCATGTCCTCACCCTGGACAATACGTCGAATTTGGGGTTCGAAACCCATGTCAAGCATGCGATCAGCCTCATCGAGTACAAGGTACTTGATGTTGGCAAGACTGATACGTCCACGCTCGATAAGATCGACGAGACGTCCAGGTGTGGCACTAAGGAGGTCACACCCACGCTCGATCATGCGGAGCTGTTGGTTTATGTCGGCACCACCGTAAACGACGGCCGGACGGACCCAAGAACGATAAGCGAATTTGCGAGCCTCGTCGTGAATCTGACTGACGAGTTCACGAGTTGGTGCGAGAATTAAAGTAGTAGGATAGGCTTTGCGCGAGCGTGAGTAACCCGTATTGCTGTCCGGGGGAGCCCTGGGACCCTCTGAGAAAGATGCGGAAAGAATGGGAAACAAGAAACCTCCAGTTTTGCCAGAACCAGTCTATTGGATGGATCTTAATCAGAAGGCAGATCCGTGGTGATCGCAACTGATGACTCACCTGAGCGCACGCCATCAAATCTCTGTTAGCTGCGACAATAGGAATCGAGTACTTTTGTACGGGAGTGGGAGTCGTATAACGAGCGTAGCCTATATTCTCCAAGAGAACAGGATCTAAGGGGGGACTAGTGAAGACAAGGACAGGTTCGGGCACGCCAGCGCCGGTAGCTTCCACGGGGATGTCATCGTACTTTTCAAAGTTGATACCGGTGTGTTGTTTCGATGGATCCTCCGCATCTCCAAAGAGCTCCTTTTCGATGCGCATGTTACGTCCGCCGACAATATGCTTGCCGTCTTTCCAAATACCAAATCCAAAAGTCTCACGGGGCTGCGTCTCCCGTGGAGTGGACTGCCAGCCGTTTGTAGTTTGGGGGCCGCCGGCCCAGTCATTGGGACCCCCACCGCCACCGCGAGGCGTCGGGCTTGAAAAAGCGCCGCCTCGACCTCTATCTGTGCCAGATACCACACGTCCATCGTAGCCACCACGGTGTGAAGGTGGAGGAGTAGAGCGGGAGTCGTTCCAGCCGTTCCTAGACAAGGAGATCAGTTGGAGAGCGCTCTTTTGAAACAGTGGCTTCTGCTTACCCGTGGGGAGTCGGGACAATTGGGGAAGAAGCAGCCCGCTGCGAATTCCTCATGTGAGGAGGGACATAAGCAGATTTGGTGATACCGAGAGACGCTAAAAAATGGAAAAAAAATTACAACGCAAAAAAAAATAGAATGAGCGCTGGTTGACGACGATGAAGAATTGGATTAACCGACCGAAAGGACTCTCGAGACCGGTTGTGCCGTTTACAATACCATTTGTCATATTATTTGAACCGAGTAAACTGAGATTTTTGTTCTGTAGTAAGAATTTGCTGTCTATTGATGATGGGGGGTAAGATCAAGGAGCGAATACAAGTTTGGCTTTCTTGAAAGGCTATGAATTTTTCGACAGAATTCCCACGACAATCACGTGTGACTAAATTGGCCAGCGAAGTCATTTCACAGCGACCACACCCTCTTGCTCGTCGTTACACAGCGACCAGACATAATGGCTCACTCACATAGCCATGCGCCAGGCCAAAATCACTCGCATTCGGGTCTTCTCTCACCAATGTCGGCTGCACCCTCAACGCCTGGCACACCTTTCACTGGCACACCTTTTACACCTACAACGCCAGGAATGCAGGCCCCAGACCCAGCGCTGCAGGATGTTATCGAGCAGGACTTTCGCCCCGTAACGTTGACGACGGGTCCACCAGACAATTCCGTAGCACTTTGCGAGAAACACTCTCTCGAAAAGTGCTCAGACTGCGACATCGATTTTATCAGTCTCAACCGAATGGCGAAACTCCTCGTCAATAACCCCAATCTTCTCTGTCCACCGCCAGCAAATGTCATCTCTCAGAAACTATCTCAGGCAATAAACAATACCAAGGAAGAGGGCAATGTACGTGTCCTATCACGCGGTCCAATTAAACCTTGTACTAACTCCCGTTGACAGCAAATATTCAAGAAGGGCCTTCACGGTCAAGCTATATCACGTTACACAATGGCAGCCAACATCGCCGTCCAGCGTCCCCCATGGGAGGCCCAACAACTGATGCGTGAAGAACTCTCGACCGTCATCTCCAACCGCTCCGCGGCATACTTTGAATCCGGAGATTACATCGGCGCACTAGTTGACGCTGACACTGTTGTTTCACTCCGTCGCAATTGGAGCAAGGGGCATTTTAGGAAAGCGAAGGCTTTGTTAGGGTTGGGGAAGTTAAACGAGGCGAAGGATTCGATCCGGTTGGGTCTGTCATACGAACCTATGAATTCGGTCAGTCGATTTTTTTTTGTTCATACTCGTTCAATATTGATGACATTGTCGCCAGGAATTGAATGGGTTCTTGGCTGACATTGAGCGGGTCTCAAAGTCCATTCTGGCGACGAAGAATAATAATACCCGGAACAAAACATCATCGTCAAGTTTGGTACCTCCTGCAATCTCAGTGTAAATGTTGATGACAACCAATAAGTTTGTTCCGAGATGTCTCTGACTCGGGAGCATGCTTTGCGTTTGGTCTTATTGCAGTAAATTATCTTTGAGAGTGATATCTTCAGGATGGATAGTCTCTGCCGCCTCATTTTCTCTATGTGCACCGTCCGCCTCACCCTCCCACCCGGGCAAGGGCTTCTTATCCACAGTAGCTCTCTCAACTCGCTTGAAAAACTGTGTCTCTAAGAGCCCAAACTCGTCGCCTGGGGTGAGAACCACGCCGTTTGATGAGAGATAGAATTTAATCCCAGCGGATAGTGCTTTTCGGACGTTGATGTAGATGAGAATTTGCGAGGACTTTCGCATACCTGCCGGTGGGTGGATTTTCAATGGAAGGGGACAAATTTATAAAGGAGGCCATACCGCTGATCACATTCTCGCCGACGATGCCTTGGGCAAGGTGAATGTGATTCCGGTTCATCCTTGATAAGCCCTGCCTGGCTGGATACCATACAGTCAGTCGACGTGACAGACAGGACGAGTAATGAGTAATGTACATATTATCTCCCAAGCTTGGAGAGACGTTCCATGCACGGCCATGGGTATTTCCAGAGCTGCATGGATCTGTCTCATGGACACTTCCACCGACTACCAAGAATTATTAGCTGTAGAAACGATAACAAAACTCGAATCACACACATCCATCGAATGACCCTGGTTCGCTCTTATCCACCAGACGTCCGTCGCTGTCCCACCAGGCTCATACGTCAAATCGTATCTCCGCTTATTGTCGTTCTTAACGATCTTCTCTAGAGTTTCGAAATCCAATCCTCTGCAACTTTCGTGCTTTAGCTAAAGCATCCCTGAGCACTGAACACCCCACCAATCTCGTGAATTCACTCACCAAGTCCACAACGCGCGCATACCCATCTGGGCGCATCGGCAGGCCCGCAGTATGTGCACCATGCCGCAATAGCCACGACAGAGTTTTTGAGTATTGAATCTCTACGCTGTCCGGACCATGTCCTTTGAGTGTACCGCGATATCCACCCCCGCGTTTTGGTGTTGAAGCGGGGCGTCCTGCGAATCGTTGACTGCCTGCTGGGCTAGATAAATTCATGCGTGGCATTGAGCTTGAGAGGAAACATAGTTTGAGTTTTGCTGGGGTTTGGAGTGGGACAAACCTGAGCATGACTGTGGCTATCGTCCAGCTTACACCAGCACGTATACCACCACACTGTTTCCCAGAAACCCCATCGTCTTTAAAGCTCTGAGATCTCTTCCCATCGTAGCATCTATTCCACAGTCAAGGTTCAAATCTAGCATGGCTCCAACAACGAACGGAAGCAACGGAAGGGTTGAGAAGAGCTCGAAAATGCACTCGAAAGTCGTTCGTACATTGCATTATATTTACTAGGGCTGGCGCGGAGGCTTCAACTTTGTTCTAGGTGATCATTGGGTCAGGTCCAGCGGGGCACACGGCCGCTGTTTACTTAGCTCGCGCAAATCTGAACCCTGTTCTGTTCGAAGGGTTCATGGCGAATGGTTTCGCCGCTGGCGGTCAACTTACAACGACCACGGATGGTGAGCTCATGCCCTATATCCTGTTTCTGGTCGATCGGATTCATATCTCCTCGTAGTTGAGAACTTCCCCGGATTCCCCACTGGTATCCTTGGCCCCGAACTGATGGAGAAATTCCGTGAACAATCCGTCCGATTCGGCACCCGCGTCATCACCGAGACCGTTTCCAAGATCGATCTCTCTGCGCGTCCGTTCAGATACTGGCGAGAGATGGGGGAGGACAGCGAGCCCGAGACGGCTGATACCATCATTATTGCGACTGGTGCGAGCGCGAAGAGAATGGGATTGAAGGGCGAGGATACGTATTGGCAGAGTGGGATAAGTGCATGTGCAGTCTGTGACGGGGCCGTCCCGATTTTCAGGTGAGTTATTGACACCTTGGTGGTAACGAAACGATTTGATCGGACTTCAGGAATAAGCCATTGGCTGTCATTGGAGGTGGTGATTCAGCAGCAGAGGAAGCTACATGTAGGCACAAGTATGCAATACACCACAATCATTCTCCTGATCCGTTCCTCAGACTTGACAAAATATGGCTCCCACATCTATGTCCTTGTCCGCCGAGATGAACTCCGTGCGTCCAAGATCATGGCCAAACGGCTGATGAGCAACCCCAAAATCGTGTGTCAAACGTCTGCGTCTTCTAATAGCTCCTTCTGATCCTCCCACAGACCATCCTCTGGAACACAGTGGCGACCGAATGCTTGGGCGACGGCGACCTTCTCAACGCCCTCCGAATCAAAAACATTCAGACAGGCGAAGAGAAGGACTTGGTTGTCTCCGGACTTTTCTATGCTATCGGCCATGAACCAGCTACTTCGCTAGTCAGGACGCAGCTTGACACGGATCCAGATGGGTATATCATTACGGTCCCGGGGACGACGCAGACCAGTGTGAAAGGTGTGTTTGCTGCTGGTGATGTTCAGGACAAGAGGTATAGGCAGGCTATCACCAGCGCTGGGAGTGGCTGTATGGCCGCGCTTGAGGCGGAGAAGTTGATTGCGGAGGAGGAGGAGTTGGGCATAGAGGATTAGTAGCATGGGGACACTAGAATTCGGTAGGTGTGTCTGTTCGTTGTAAATGAATAAACGGGTCAAGATCTCTTGGAGGTCTATTGTAGCTGCTGTCTCATTCTCATAGATGTTCGTCGTATTATTACTATTATGCGCCCTTTTGCGTGAACTTGAAGGTACAAGCTCCCTGGTGATTGGGAGCAGCTGCCACGACGACTGTGAACAAGGATTGGCTCCAATGCACTTGATTTTGCAGATCCTCTCCCTTGAAAGGAAAAATACCTAGTGAAAAGTGTGAAAAGTGACCTTCTGTGGAAAGTGGTGCCAATGCATCCCCCGTTCATGTACTAATATGCCCACCGTTCTGCCAGTACCACCTTCACATCGCCGCTGTTCACGACCTGTTGTTCGCCCTGCTGTTTGTTGTATACATGTATCTGTACACCCATGCAGTAATAAAGATAATTCTGATACCTGACCAGTCTAAAGGAATGTCCTCCCACACAACAGTATTCACAAGCACAACATCATAACATCCCCCGACCGCGCCCCGAGCACAAGTTTCCCAGTAACCTCGCCCAACGCACACATTATCAAATCACCTACGCCCCGTCAGCAACAGAAAACCACCAGGCTATGAAGACACCACACACCACGTAGATCGTATGATCTAGAAGTATACACCACGCGCCCATCAAGCGCTCCACCCACCCCGTCCGACTCTACCTCGTTACGGTCCACGGCCGCCAGCTCCTCGTTGTCATCGCCGTCACTCATGGGCGGATTGGTGAAAACAACAACGGAGCGCGTCGTATCCTCCCTCGATCTCTCCACCAACATCCCGCGCCTCCCCTGAGGCCCCAACGACAACGAACTGACATACGCTCGGGTTCGCTGGTCTTTCGCACCCACCATGGAATAGACCCCCGCGAGGCGGACATCGAGAGAAGGCAGGATTAAGCCAGGTGGTGGGAGGTGGACGGAGACGTTGTAGCAGTAGACGCCTTGTAGAACATCAAAGGCCAGGATGGAGAGTTTTATGGTCGTTGAGGTGCTGGACTCTGCGTCCTGGTCGCGGGGAACGAAGGTCGAGAAGGCGGGTGCAGATATGGATGCCTCACGGAGGCTTGCGTGTCTTGTGTAGAACCTTAAGATTGGCAGCTGTGACCCATTTGATGTGGTGCCCGAGGGAGGTGGGAGTGGGTAGAGCTCGATAGAATGGGCTCTGACGCAAAGGAGATATGGATCGCAATATTGTAATGCGATCGCCCCATCCCACTGGAAAAAATGTGAGCCGTTTAGACAAGAGCAAGGAATAGTCATAACGAACTGCTGTTTCCGTTGGTTCCAGGAAAACGGTTGTTGATGAATGAGAGCCTGCCAGCCATCTCGTGATAAGTATGCGACTACCATGAGCCATAAGCAGAATCTGTGCCGCCGGAATGACTGCTCGAGAACTTAGAGCATACAAATTATGTAATGTGTGAAGCAGCGTTGGTAGAAAGAAAGGACGAGACGGATCGGGAAGCGGTATATTGTATAATACCGTTATGGTCGGTCTGGTAAAATAGAATGAGTGCGTCAAGCAGGACAATCGAAAATAACTCACACAGGCCCCCCCGCACGTGTAATCGCCAAAAAGATGTTTTCACCTCGAACATCAATAGCTGCGGCCGACGAAGACCACCCTCTGTGTCCCAAATTCAAAGTGACGCATCGCACGGGTGTTGAGTCTTCTTCAATTTGGAGATCCCACACGTAGACCAGACCATCTGTATACAACACAAGAAGCCACCTGTCCAAGAAGAGTTGCAGGGAGAGAAGAGAGTCTCCCAACCTGGGAAGTGACCGAACAGTCTGTCGAGGGGTTAGCCAAGAGCGGGCTATCTGATGATTCGATAGCACGATCTTCTCGAGATCTTTCAAAGCTAAAGAAAGGATATAATCCGAGGACGACGACCGACGTAGGTTAGAAAAGAGAGGTAAGGTAGACTGTTGGATACTGAGGAGTCTTGTCCAAGTAGTTCTGTCGTGGGTGAGATTGTGGATCCTCT
Source organism: Hygrophorus pudorinus (assembly GCA_003314045.1). Classification (NCBI taxonomy): domain Eukaryota; kingdom Fungi; phylum Basidiomycota; class Agaricomycetes; order Agaricales; family Hygrophoraceae; genus Hygrophorus; species Hygrophorus pudorinus. Next base: position 27,661 of record QLPF01001008.1, read on the forward strand.
GACATGTCTAGAAGGGTTTCGAATGTAAAAATCAAGTAAAAATGCAAGTTTCTGAATTACCTGTCTCAGTGCAATGATTGATGGTAGACGAAGTAAATGCAAGACGTGAAGCAGAACGTCGTCTGGCAGATCCACCAACATCGATGATGGTGCAAGGATCTGAAAGGGAGGGGTTCACGAGTCCGACGATAACGGTCAAACTCACGCTAGCCAGAATATATATTTCAAGTTATCCCCTTTGGACATATACAACTTGAAGTTAGCCGCCGACGTTGCAGCAGGCGCTGACCACTTCCAATACGGAAATGACTGGCTCGGACAGAATGCCAACCTGGAGATCTCTTGCCTCGTCATTCAACGTCCAACGCACACTTCAAGCCTCCAGTACGATTGACTCTTCCGTACAGGGTTGGAAGTTGTGGGGGAAGAAACTTGCGGGGAGTCGCAATAATGATGGGGTAAATACCGGGACAGATCAAATTTCGTTGTTTCCAGGGTGGGCGACGAGGCGATATCGTGTAAAGGTGGCCGGCGACGTGCAACGTGCGTAGTTCATGCCACTAACACGACGAGCTCTGACCCGACCTTCCATATTTTGCAGAGGCTTTCGAGGTGGAGGTATTCATATCTGGGTTTGCTACAAGCTGTAAGGGGCCACAGTTCGCTAGTCGTTCTCAGCGTGCTTTCATGCGTCTTGCGAAAGGTACTCACTCCCCTTATCCTCATTGGCTGTACTTAACCCGTACCCAAGGATTCGCCGCGATCCCAAAACTCGCAGGCGACCCTAGCGGGCTGTCATCTGCAATGAGATTGTCGCCGTCTACCGAGGAACTCCTCGCATCTGTAAAGCTGCCTCCCCGACCAACGGAAATCACAGAAGACCTCGAAATATTGGCCCTTGAGGAGCAATTCCGCAAAATGAATCCCACAAATGATGAGGGTGACAGTGGTTCCGGATGCAACTCGCCCACGTCCCCAGGCGGCAGCTCCTCGATTTCATCCAACTCCTCCAATGAGCAGAAATACCCTTCGAAACGGCCCTCTGCAAAACCCTCATATTCATCATTTCCTTCCGACCTCCGCAGATTGCACGACAATCTCGAATCCCGACTCCAGCCGTTCTGGTCGACCGCCCTTTCCGCTCGCACCGTCCGTGTCCACGTAACCACTCCTCTCCAGCGTTCTGCCTCTCGCTCCAACCATCCACACGCCACACACAGACTAGACCACGGACCCGTGGTTTCCCAAGACGTGCAAACAACCTCAGATGGATATTTCCAAGCACATTTTAAGATTGGTTGGGAGGACTTGTGTCAGCATCCAGGGGCCCTGCATATTGCATTTGGTGGCCCGACGGAAGAACACGATTTATTAGTCCTCGCCGAACTTCTTCCTCCCCGTCCTCCTCGGCCACCCGGGCCTGCTTACCCTTCTTACCCGTCATCCGAACGTTCACGTCCATCAATAGACAAATGTACTCCCACCGCCACATCGGGCGTCCTAGTTCCTGTAACTCATTCCTCCGTCCGCCTAATATCAGACATCGATGATACTGTCAAGTTTTCTAATATTCTTAGTGGTGCACGGGCGGTATTCCGCAATGTATTCGTTAAAGAGTTCCACGACATAATTATTCCAGGAATGGGGGAATGGTACAACCAGATGTGGAGACGAGGAGTGAGGTTCCATTATGTCGTAAGTCTATCGTGATTTTTTGGCTGAAAGTGGGCTAACACTCAATGTAGTCGAACGGGCCATTTGAACTCTTACCAGTGGTCAATGAGTTCTTCCGAATATCACAATTACCTCGAGGTATGTTGTAACTTTATTTACACTCATACTACGTCTGACCTCCCCGTTAGGGTCCATCAAGCTCAGATCCTACGCCGGCCGCTCCCTCTTCAATGGGCTCCTCTCAGCACCCGCCACACGCAAACGCTCAGGGATCCTCGAAGTCCTCGAACACTTCGCCGACTCCAAATTCCTCCTCGTGGGCGACACGGGTGAGCAGGATTTGGAGCTCTACGCCGCCTTTGCGCGGGAGAGACCGTGGCAAGTGGTGGGGGTGTTTGTGCGAGATGTGAACGCCAATGCGCTCCTCAGTGATCCCTCGGGAGGGATGGTGGATGCTATTGACGATCCGACGGGGTCGAAGGTATTGGGACCCGGGGGCGCGATGTCTGTTTCGGAGAGTGCAGCCACTCCCGTTGGCTCTTTATATCACACCGCTCCCTCATCCTCGCGGAGGTCGACACCGTCCCTCAGTATCCCCCCATCAGACTTCTCCAACGGATACTTCACCTCCGTGCCCTCCCCTTTATCCGCCGAACCAGAAGACTACGACACAACACCAACCTCCGTGCCCCTGACCCAGCGCCCTCGCAGGCCACTCTCCGTCTCCTCGATATCACTGACTGTGAAACGCCAGACGTCCGACCCGGCACGAAAACGGCAGGAGCTGCAGAGTCGGGTCTGGGCAGCGCGGTTGCAGATGCCTAGTAATATCCCGCTGCGAGTGTTTAGGTCGCCTGAGGAGTGTGTAGAGGTGGGGGGGATTTTGGATCGGTTGTCTCCGTGGCCATGAGGCGGTTTGTTGCAGTCCGTTAGCATGTGTAGTCATAGCGTGCATACATATGTACGAGATGTGTCACTACTGGTTACAGCGGGGGGTATGTAGTGGTTCCCGGCCTCTTCGAGAGAGCGGGCCCACTCGTTGCGCTGCTCGATCTTTCACTTCTTTGCTGCCGATAATAGGTTGTCTGGCCTCCATGTCGATTTCCTTGAGATTCTTCAAGAGCCGAGTCAAGGCGATATGCGCATCGGCATTGCACATCCGAGTCTCCGCATGTGCCAGGAGCGGCGATATGGCGCGGGGGCTGCGTCCGAGGGAAGACGTGACGATGATGGGGGTTCGTAGGGCTGCTGCGATGCGGGATGCGGCTGTGGGGAGAAGGCAAGTGTGAGTGAACGTACCGGTTGGGGAGAGAGCGCTTGGTTCGATGGGCCCAGGGGTTGCTAGGCGCGTCCGTGAGGGCGTTGTCTGTCTTCCTCCATAACCTCTAGAGGTACACTGGGCTCTTTCCGTGGCACTACGAGTAGGGTCAGAGGTAGATTTTAGGATTTTGATGGAGGATGTCACTCACTGGGACAAGGATATTCAGGAAGGTAGATTGTACTTTTATGAAGGGTTGACCTGCAGACTACGCATCCTCTCGCCTAGATAGTACCATGTATGCAAAATTTTGAACGTGAAGCACATTTTTTGCCAGTGAGTGAACAGGAAGGCAAATAATTCACTGTTTTACACAATACTACATAGTAAATGTCTCGGAGGTCGACGCGGGCAGTGTAGCAGCGGAATAGTGTAAATTGTCCATGCTGCCTAGCCGCGCCCCCGAAGCCCAGTAAAGCACAATCAGAAAGAAGCACGAAATCACAACTACGCGTCCTTCCCCATCTTCTGAATATCCTCCAACCCCTCATCATACCCCCAAAACCCAATCTCCGTCGCGTCACTCTCGATCACCGACTCGGACTCCCCGTCACGGTCGCTCTCGCCGTCATCCTCACCCCCACCTTCCAGCCCTCGCAAAAACCTCACCTTCACCTCCCTCTCCCCCCCCTCCCTCTCCTTAATCCGCGCATCCTCGCTCCACACAGCCCGCTCCACGACATGCCGCACCACACCCCGCACGAGCGTATACCCATGCGACGCTGCCAACGCAATCAGCAGGGCAGACACCAGAAGCTCCCTTTCGCAGGCACCAGCGCCCGCCGGCGCGCCTTTCCCCGACGCAACCGGCCGGAACAAATACACCAGTGCCGCGTTCGTGAGGGACCCGAGCCACGCGAGGAATTCCAGCGCGTCGAGCCAGGGTCCGATGGTGTGTGTGCGTTGTGGGACGGGACGTCGGTAGTGGACTGTTATTTTGAAGGCGTCGGAGCGCAGCTCGAGGACATTGTTCACGAGTGCCATGACTGTGCGTGCATTTAGTCGGTGTGTGGTTGGTATACATAATGGGACCAGAGGGCTCACCGGGCGCTAACGGCCAAATCGCACTCCAAAGCGCAACGTACCCAAACTGCGTGACCATCTCGCTGTAGTCGCCGAACAGCTCATAGTCAGGCAACGTCACCTCGCTCCGGACCTCTTCCAAAAACTCCCGCTCCTCCCTCTCCTTCTCCTCATCTCCCTCGTGCTCCGCCCCACTCCCACTGCCACCTCTTGCAGACCGCACCTCGTCCTCAAACACCACCCGCTTCTTCTTCCCAATCATTCCCGACCCACACTTGCCCTTGCCCTTGGTCTTCAACCTACCACCCCAGAACGACCCCAGCGCCCGCAGGACAAACGGCAACGCCACCTCCACCAACGTCCCCACCACCTGATTCGTAACCGTATACGCAAACATCTGATCCTGCAATCTCGACGGGTTGAGCTTCTGCCTCGCACTCGACGTGTCCATCTCCCACATCCCCTCCTGCCCGTGTTTCTCACCCGCCAGGACGTTCCACTTGCGCTTCCCATGGGCATCGCCCGCACTGAACAACCACCCCTGCACTCCCGCCATAACGCCCTCCCCGAACGGCACATATACGAACGCGCTCAGCGCGAGGCCCAAATACGCCACGACCGCAGACAGAGCGAATGTCTTCAGCGTCAGCGACGCAGCGTGGGTCGACTGGTGGAAGTGGTTCTCCCAGTCCGTGGTGCGCACAGCGGAGGTGTGGTAGAGCGCCAGGACGCGTGGGACGAGTGCGACGAAGAGGATGGTCGGCGCCAAGGGCTACATGCGAGTTAGCGGGGCTTTCAAGGGGAGGATGGTTGGACTGACGATGTACTTGTGGCCGGGGCCTGTGTATAGCTGCGTGACAAAAGCCTCGAAGACGAATATGACTGTCAGCAATACGGCGAGCACTAGTGCGAACGTGACGATGATGGGGACGCTTGCCATCATCCTGAGTTCGCGCTTCCACCATGGGAAGCCTTTGACATGCTGAGCGCGGCGTTTTTCAGTTTTGAAGGAGCCGGCGGTGCCCCAGCATGTGGCGAGGATGCGTTCCTTGACGCGCCAGTACTCGACGAAGGTTGTGGACCAGAGGAGGAGCAGGATAGAGTAGAGCGGGCTGTATGGCGTGCCGAAGAGGTAGAAGAACGCGCCGATGACGGCGGGGACGATTAGAGCGTGGGTGTAGGAGGACAGGAAGGAAAAGTAGAGGGCTACAGAGTCTCCGAACTAGTTCGCATGTAGTCAGCTCTGCGCAAAGAGAGAGGGTGTGTAGACGCACTTGATCTCGGATGTTGTCGAGCTGGGTTGCGGAGATGCGGTGGGTTGACCAGGAGCGGATCCAGGCTTCGTTGAACTTGCGGTCGTGGAGGACCAGTACGGACTCGACGAGGGGCCAGTCTGGTGACAGGGGGACCACGCCAAGGCCGCCGTCTTCCGGGGTGGAGGTGACGTAGTCGTGCACGATGCGGAGACGTTCAGCGGGTGTCAGGGGCAGGGAGTCGAAATCGGTGGGCGCGGAAGGGAGGGTGGATGTTGGAAGAGAGTTCAAGAAATCTGAGTATCTGCGATGGTGTTAATAGGTCGAGACTCATCGGTATTTATGGTGTGGGTGCTCACCGTTCACGCTTCACCAGCCGACGGAGGGTATGGTGAGGACATGACGCGAACACGAGGATATGGCCCTGCTTCTCGCCGCGCCTGCCTACGACACGGAGATCGGCGTTAGAGAGGGTGTCGATGAGGGCGGCATATTGGCGCTCTGCTTTACGGGCGTCTTCGCGGGAGTGGTCTTTGGAGAAGGCGAGGTTGCGGCGGGGGGGTGCAGCACGGAAGGCGATGACGAGGTCGACGTTTTGGGGCATTTCGACGATGGGTGGGCGGCGGAAGGTGGATTTGAGGAGGTGACGGAAGGCAGAGACGAGTTTGAGCTCATCGTGTGACGAGGTGAGCACCATGCGTGAAAAAGAAATAAAAAAGTTACCTCAGGCTGGTTTTTACAGTAGTGCCGTGATGGTGACGCAACTCAGGGTTGTGAACGTATGCATTTGTACTCGGAACGGCAACGACAGAGGCTCAGACTAGGTAGTAGTGAATGAGGTGTTCAAATTATCCACAGCAGAAGTCCAGTACATATAGGTTCTATACCCTGGATGCGTGAGTACACAGCTTACATTCATAGTGCCGCCGCCATCTGTTCGACATGGTTGATAACCGCCATGACCTCCTCCGTCGTAATGTCCGTCTCCCACCTATCCGCTGGAACTGTGTCCATCATGCGTTCGGTTGATGGAGCAGCGTAGCTGGGGTTTACACGGCCCGTGGCTTTGTCCATGGACAAGCCTCTGCCTGGGTGTCGGGGCGACATCGTAAAGGGCACGAAATCTGGCCCTCATCTGCGCGTCAGCATCGATTCTGCTAGAGATGTGGTCGAGATGAAGAGGAGGTTTGATTTCGAGGAAGAAAATGGGTAGGTCGTTCACGTAGGTAATGACGAAGCCGATAGAAGGCACGCCAACAGCCTGGGGAAGAGGGTACTGTGGCTCGACAGTAAAAGCATCATCGATGAAGCACAGTTTATTGAGAATCTTGTCGAACACCGTAGTACTTATTTTCGATGGTTGTGTGGTGCGGGATGCGAGCGAAATGTTCAATTATATGTTGAGGTAACATGTCGGCTTGTCACCTAGAAGTTGATCTGTCATTTGATCACCATGGATCTCAGTATTCTGATATCGGTGTGCCGGTGGTTTGCAACATTTGCTGTGTCTGCCACTGTCTGTAGAGAAAGCAGGACCTTAGCCCTGATTAGCAGCGCCAGACTCCGCTCGTTCGTTTGAGTGCAAGCTTGGCCCCCCCCCCTAACATGTGATGCGAGGGCAGGTAAGTCATCGGAAACGCAAATAATAATATTACAGTAAGATTACACCGATACAAGATACAACAGGTTATGCTCCGAAACCGTATAGTGTACGACCTGAGCGCTTCAGGGCGTAAACAACATCGAGCGCTGTTACTGTTTTCCGTTTGGCGTGCTCAGTGTATGTTACTGAATCACGAATGACCTAACGACCGAATGTAAGCAAGGAGCGACGGCGGAGGAGAGTGGCACATACATTCTCAAGGAAGATTTTGAGCACGCCACGAGTCTCTTCGTAGATGAGACCCGAGATACGCTTGACACCACCACGACGTGCCAGGCGACGAATAGCGGGTTTGGTGATACCTGAGACGAAGGTTAGGATGGGGTTGTATGTGATGCTAGGATGACTTACCCTGAATGTTATCACGAAGAATCTTACGATGACGTTTGGCACCACCCTTTCCGAGTCCCTGTAGAGAACATTAAGTGACATTCACAGTTCTTGACCGGGACCCATACCTTTCCGCCTTTTCCGCGTCCAGACATATTTGAGAGATTTGTGAAAGATGAAGACGACGGAGTGCTTATAAAGTCACGGATGTGGCTGTGCTGAATTCTATTGTTTGTTGACAACCACAGATCACGTGTATAGACGCGACGTGTTTCTATAAGTACTCTCTCCCACTTCCACTTTATATCATCAAATGGCCCGTACAAAGCAAACAGCCCGCAAATCTACCGGTGGTGCGTATCATTCACTTCAATACAACTCTCATCACATCTCACTTTCTTCTCTCAGGCAAAGCTCCCCGTAAGCAACTCGCTGCCAAATCATCCGCTCGCAAGACATCCACAGTAAGCAGCACTCACTCCATCCTGTCCCTTCCCTGATCTTAGTGATTCTCTACAGACCGCTGCCGGTGGTGTCAAGAAACCCCATCGTTTCCGCCCTGGAACGGTCGCTCTCCGTGAAATCAGACGTTATCAGAAATCCACCGAACTGCTTATCCGCAAACTTCCCTTCCAACGTCTCGTCCGTGAAATCGCACAGGATTTCAAGGTAACTTTCCTCTACACAAGCATCAGCAATCTACTTACACCAACTCGTGCAGACTGATCTCCGTTTCCAATCATCTGCCGTCATGGCTCTGCAAGAAGCAGCAGAAGCTTATCTCGTCTCTCTTTTCGAAGACACCAATCTTGCCGCTATTCACGCTAAGCGTGTCACCATCCAACCAAAAGATCTCGCATTGGCGAGGAGACTACGGGGCGAGCGGTCATGAGTCCATATTTTCCGTTGACTTTTTTTATTATTCTTTTTATCCTTAT
>QLPF01001012.1:0-10604 GCA_003314045.1 Hygrophorus pudorinus
TCCTCACCCCTCCTTGCTCTGCTCTCCCACACTTTCTGCTGATGCACAAAGTACAAAATTGTCCATAACATCTCACTTCACACCATCTTATCCTCTTCATCCCATCTGTCAAACCGAGCTTTAGCTCTCAGCCAGCTTACCCTGTAGACTAAGTTAAAGTGACATCTTAGTTCTGAATCACATCACTAGTGAACAACTCACATTCTTCCATCCATCCATCTCCCTCATTGTCAGACTGTGACCCCAATCTCCAGAACCAGGCCAAGGCATTGCTTCTCTGCCCAAACCTGTTTTTCTCTAACATATCTCCACTCATCTTAAGGTTTTTGATCTGAATCTCTTTGTATTTCTCCAATGTCTCCAAGTGCCTTTAATGCATTCCTTGCACATCTGTATGACTGCACATGCTTCATGATCTCCATGGATGATTTCCTGATAGCCTTCCATGCCCTGGTCTTCCCCTTTGTATTTGTAGACTGCCCAACCTTCGTTCTGAAAAGCAACACCTTGTGTCCCAATTCGATCCGTAAAGCAGCCAAGCCATTATTAGCTTGTCTTTGTTGTAGTTCCATCTCCTATGACCCCAGTGTTTGGAGCCCAAGCCTCTTTACCTGTTCTACACCCAATGACGAAGGCAGTAACAGTGATGTCCTTTCAATCTGTTGGTTATCTGATGCACCAACTCTCTTATTCACCAGAGGTGAGCCGACAATGTTCCCCAAGACATCCTGGGGCCCTTCTTCCCCTGCCGATGCCTCACCCTCTTCCTGATCAATCCATTCATCAACCGCCTCCCATTCATCGACAATGTCTGAACCTTCCGGTGAATAAAGGTCCTCTAGTTCTGTCATCCCCATATATGTAGCTGCTTTCTTGTGGAAGGTTACTGTCCTTTTTTCTAGACTTCTTCATCAATCCTCTATGCCAGATTGTTCCAAAACTGAGCTTAAATGTGTCATACTTCGCACATCCGCTTGTAAAGCATCTCTGTTTCTTGTCATCAGATCTAGATTCAAATCAAGAAAGACTATGAAAACTTACTGAACCTCTTCAATGGCCATACCTGTTATCAACCATGTAATAGACCCCACAAGTCCTGTACCACCCTCATCGGTTGTTAGCTTTAGTCTTACATCACTCTGCATCAGAGCTGCCAGAGACAATCAGCCTGATATATATTGATACATGCTAAAAGAGTAAGCCCCAAAAGTAAGCTCACATTGCTCTTCCTGAACCTGGAATATTTTCAGTGCATCTCCTCGTTCCCTCATTGCTTTGGCTTCCTGCACTCTCCACCGCTTGACCAATTTCTGATCCATTGCAGTGGTGAGACCATCATAGGCTTCCTTTGTCTCTGCTCTACCTTTCATAGCATTCTTCAACTTTTTCAACAGGGCTTTAACTGTGCAAATAGTCAGAAACCACGGTAGCATGATTTTTGTGAATCATATTACTCATCCCAACCAACTTCTTCCAATTAGCATTTCTCATATGATCATCATAAATCTCCCTTCTGTGTGCGGTACTCATCGTCCTCACATATTTTGCTGTGAAATTGAATAGCGCCCACAAAGTCTCCAGTATCTCCCCATCAACCTGTCCGATCCCTTTGATGAAGTTGGGGGAGAATGACGCAAAGCACTCCTTTACATGAGCACTGATATGGAACTTTCCCACTGCTGGAATCAATTTCTCGAAATCTGGAATGCTGAGGTATGGTCCTTGTGCTACACACTGCAATAAATGGATCATCCATTTGCAGGCAACATCATACAAAAGTATGGCACCGGGCAAACCATCAGCATGCAAATTAAGAGCCTGGCAGACAGCATAGTCTATATTCATATGTCTGGTACATCAAAAGCTATCAGTTATCCAGATGAATTAAAATATGATGGCAACAACCTTTCACCCTTCTGAAAGTCGACTGCAGCACCAGGTACAAAGTTTCCATGTCAGGCACATGCAACAGCGCCAATTCTGGTTGCGTCGAGATTCTTCCCATTACCATTTGCTGCTGACAGGGCACAGTGATTGTGACATATCATCATTTTCTACCCTGGAATGTCAGAAACACTTAGATAATCTGTATATCTCTGTAGCTATACCTGTTTGATGTCTTTTGTCACTGCTAGATGTTCAAGATAACGTATCTGTTCCACCATGTACCCTTCACCATTCATCAATTCAACATCGTCCTCAGTGTTTCTCATCCTAACATGGTCACCCTTGAAGTTTCCATCAATGACCAATACACGGTAGTATTTCTCCCTGTGATTTTGTGTTAGTACCCAAATATATTCTATCTATCAAACATCAGATAAACTGCTGACTGATCTGTGTCATCCCTCCAATCAGAGGAAGATTGATCCCAGGTTGGGGGCATGTCGGGCAGAAGAGCCCTAGCTGTGCAGTTCCGGGCACCTTCTTGGTCTCATGCCCAAAACCAAACCACTTTCTTGTGTGTAAATCTCGCCATTGTCTGGATACCCGGAGCAGCTCCTTGTACCGATTCTATTGCTTTAGGTATTAGCTCTCAGAATATATAATAGTTCACAGGAATCCTACCGGAACAGTTTGCGGGAAAGCATTATGGGTTAAATGATGCAGCTTGTTGTAAAAGCTCTGCCCTGCGGTCTTGCATTCCATAGCATCCGCATAAAAATAATCCAACACATCAAATGTAAACACCGTCCTTGGCCGGATAATGCTACATGAAAATAGCTTCATCCTGAGTAGTTGAATGTGTCGATCCGGGCAGCTAGCGCAGGTGCACCACCTCACACGATGATGGAACAGCCCAGTGGTGTGCATGATCACCAGCACATCCTCAAGGGGGTCTACCTTTACCTCATCATCCTCACCTGTCGCAGCTATGTCCTCATCCTCATCCTCTGCCCAATTCCAATGGAAGTCCTGCATTATCTCTGGCACTATATCCACATTTGTTGGAGGGACACAGTTGTTGGGGCATGGTGCCCCCCCGTGTCCAAGATATATGATATGGCCTTGTGCATAAAGGGATGAAACATGAAAAAATGACCCATTCCAACACTGGATTCGATGCAGTGGAAGATACTTGGGGGTGTTAAGGCAACATTGCTGACACATGATGCCGATAAGAAAACAGTCTGAACACCTGATGAGATTGTCCTTTTCACCACAGCTGCAGACATCTTGGGGTAGGTCTTCCATGTGCAGTAATTCTGCCAAATATAGCTGTCGAAATAGTTTCCATTCATGAAGAAAATCATTCTGCGACTGTGATTCTAACATATCAGTGTTGCTAACCATGAATAAGTATATAGCTTACCTTTGTCTTTTTCTTGTCTTTTTTCTTCGCCTTTGTATCAGAGTTGTGCCCTCTGTCTGGGCTGAGACTTGTTTTCCTATATCATGATAGTTGTGGAGTTGCGGTCCCTGCAGTTGTGGAACTGCTAGCTTTGGGAGGCTTGGTGACTCTTGTGGTCCATACAGGAACACCACATACATTTATTACTTCTACTGTCTCCTCATCGACTACCAGCATACCAGCCTTCTTTTGTGTTCTTTTTAATCCAGTGGGTTTCCCCGTTAGTGCAAAGATGGATGTATAAAGTAAAAGGTATGCTGTAATGGTGGTGGAAAGTAAGTTTACAGGTAGAACATGTGGAAAATAAATTTACAGGTGGAACATGTGGAAACTAAGGTTACACATGAAAACTCTCTAATCTGAGGTACCTTGATGTAATTGGTATCTAGCTGACATAAACTGATTATAGTCAGCTGCTAGAACCCAGTCAGGCCATTCTAGTTCTAGCCTATCATGCACCATGTCATGAATATAATGTGCAATGTATATCTGTTCTCCATCCCAACCAGAAACTTCATGTTGAATGACACGACCACATACCAACACAACAGTTCCTGGGCAGTAGCTGAATCTTGTCTTGACATCACACAATGTAATGTGTGATTCTGTGTGAGTACCAACACTGAGGAGCAGATTGTAATCGGAGGGTGCAGCCCCTGGATCCATATGGCCCGGAGTTAAGCGGTTGACAATTATTTGCATCCTGGAATAGACAGTGGGCCACAGAGCAATGTTGGGGTGGTAATTGTCCAAAGTGAGAGGGTTTTTCAACTGGTAAACCGCATCTCGCACAGCCAAGTACAAATTCAGGGCAGTTAGGCTAGCAATGGAATTGAGAAGGAGTTCCTTGTTCATGATCGATATCAAGAACGCAGCACCCTCATCAGTGCGGAGGTCACTTGATGGGAAGATATCATCTTGTATACGCTACACATCATTTCTGTCAGCTGGATTTCTGGGAAAATGAAGAAGAATGAATACCTGTTGTCACTGCATGAACCACCCTGGTGACATATCTGCTGTGCCAGGATGAAAGAGAGCTTCGGACAGTTCTAGCTTGAATCCAGTGCCACACCATGTTGATCCTGATGCATATCTGTGCAAGGATCTCTCCAACAGGCACCTGATTCCAAGCACTGCATGGTTGAAGTCATCCTATGATAGAAATGATTGATTTTATATGGGCTTAATTTCTGTGGCAAGGTCACATACAATGGGGTGATTGCACAAAATCAGCAGGAGGTGCCAAGTCATAATCTTGCCATGCCGATCCATAATGGTTGCCAGTTTATCAATATCTCCAAATTCCACCTGTTTGAAATAATTTGATAAAGCAATATCACTGCTTGCTCTTGTTCCATCCAGGTTCACTTACGACAGTTTAACCCACTCTGCATATTGTGTAACATCCCATTCGGTGTAAACTGAGCAGCTTTTAAATCCCATGGTGAAATAAGAAGGAATGTGGGACATACAGGGATTAAGCACGGCCGCTACAATAACGAGAACAATATAGACAAACTCTTCTGCGGTTGTCAGTTCTCCCCTTTGATGCGGTTTGCAGTTTATCTTCGTTCGCATGTTGTAAATCGCATTATGCAAATGTTTCCTGGTGGAGAAGTAATATGAATGAGCACATGTTTGGCACAGTAACAGGCTGGTCCCCACAGGATCTACTCTTTCTTGACTGCAGGGTCAGTGGGACAATTGTGTCTGTCCTGGTCATAAAAACTGGTCCAGTGCACTATATTGACCATGAAGAGTTGCCACATATAGGTAGGGAGGTCCACTGATTGACTTTAAAGAGGCACAATCAGTACCATATACATTGAAGAATTGCCATCGACGTACTCCATCAAGATAACAGATCAAGGCTTAGTCATCAGATGCTACATATGATCAGTCATTTGGTACAATGTCAATAAACTATATGTGCTTAGTCATACATCAACTGGTTGATGCACATGACTAACGTGACATTGTTGAATTGTTTGTTTATCACAGCAAATATTAATGTATCAACATGACAGCCATATCTGAGTCATTCTTTACAATCCTAATAGCAACATTGCTTAGTCATCTATTGACTGGTCGATGTACATCAGACACAAAAGTGGTCAAAGCTTAGTTCCCCACTGACTGGTGGATACATCTCACTAAATACAACAGCCACATATGGTTAGTCATTCAGTACAATGTCAATAACTACATGTGCTTAGTCATACATCAACTGGTCGATGCACATGACTGACGTGACTTTGTTTAATTGTTTGTCTATCACAACAAATATAAACAAAGCAATGTATCAATGTGTGTGTTTTTTTTTTCAATCTCTGTTTTTCCTCCTCCCACTGTTTGCTGCTGCGCTGAAACAAGATTGTCTCAATCTGTCAAGGCTACCACGTTTGAGGTGACTAAATGTTATGGCTGTCTGTGGTTGCAAGACAGATAGCCATCGTATTCAGCCATCCCAAGCCAGGGTAGTGCAAAGGGAGCATTTGTTCCCTCCGTTCTAGTTTGCTAATCACTTGTTGCTTTGAAGTGATATGTATGGGTTCTGGGGGACTTACAAGGTGGATGTCTTGTGTCAGCCCCATGAGACGTCAATCTGCTGCATGCAGGGGTATGCCGTGACTCCTCAGAGTTGCCGCTACCTCTGGCCCAACCGGTTCTGGGGGATTTATCAAGGTGGGTGTCTTGTGTCAGCCTCTTTAGATGCGAGAAATCATGCTGCTTGCTGGGGTATGCTGCAGCTCTTCAGAGCCGCCACTACCTCTAACCTTGTTCTGGAGTTGACGGAAATATGTTCTGGGCTAGATGATGGATGGACAGAGGTACACCAAGTCGAGTTGTGAGTGTGGTGAGTTGGTGATCACAATCTTACCATATGTCCTACTTAACACATTCACTCAGTGTTCAACATCTCCTCATCCCTCGATGTCTCCTCATCCAGGACCCTCCAATCAACACCAGCCAGCCATACCACTGAGTCAATCACCACCTCCACCAGCCACCATCATCAGGCAGACATCATCAGACTGAACAGCAACACAACAGGTCCCCTGCCTTGCACAAACAACACAAGCAGGATAGGATGGCCTTCCTGAAGTCGCTTTGTCCTCAGGACGACTATATTGACTTTTTGAAGAGAATTGAACGCATCAAGAGGAGTGATATAGTGGAGACCATGGGACGAGTTCCCGGAGTGGACCACCTGGCAGTACGACAAACAATACTTGCTGGAGGAGTTCAATTCCAAGGAGGGCTCTCAAAAGCTAACCACAGGTCTCAACAGCTTCGATATAGAGCCCAGGATATATGGCAAGTTGGAATATGTCGCCCTTGCCATTGGCTTGGCACTCTGTGACATTTTGGCCGTGATGGATGAAGAAGACGAGCATGGGGTTCTCCCAGCCTGGTTCCTCAAGTCACCACTCCATGAGAGGCAAAAGTGTGGTCTGCTAAACATGTGTGCCAACATTGCTGTTGCCCCTCCTTCCAGGTGAGTCCACATATGTCAGGGCGACACCAAATACAATTAAGTACTGGCCTTCCTATGAAGATACAAGACTAGAGAGTGATGTGAAATGGTTAGAGGTGAAGAGGGAGAGAGGGGAGGTCGCCAGAATGCTATGACTTAGATGCCACGAAGATTATTGGTGGTAATCCTGAGATAACAGACTGGAAAGTCTGTTACTCGTTTATTTCAATATATATACTAAGTGGTACAGGTGGCTGTGTATTACTACATTGGGACGTAAATTGGACGCGCTAGGCTTGCAGGCAATCGTCAGGTGATAATGTGCATAGCACAAAAGAGAAAGGAAATGTGAAAAAAGGAATATACTAAATAAAGGTGATCATTGGGCATGAGGTCGGTGCATGTCTGTGGACTGGGATAGCGGGATAGCCTTGCAATCGAAAGGCTATGGGCAAGGCTATGGGCAAGGCTATGAACCGAAATAATGATTGGCGGCTGTCAGGTTTATCTGGTGATCGATCGATAGAAGTGTGATCGATCGTTTGTGGGTCCAGAATCCGGAAGCGAGTTGGGAATGGTTTGCCTTGTCATCATTAGTCCAAATGGGGATTAGAACAAAACCCGATCAGTTGCGGATGGAAATAGATTGGTGGAGTTCCCATGTGGCAGGCTGAGTCCGGAGCGGAATGCAGTTGTTGTGCCTTGTGATCAAAGAAGATATAATGAAAGAATTGGTGGGAATGTCCATGTGGCAATTGTTTAAAGGTTGTGTAAATGTCCGAAATAGGATGAAAGAATGTTCGAAAAAGGAAACTAGATAGGGGTAAAAGTCAGAACGGGACAAAAACAAAACATTCAACATTTCAATAGTCAAAAGTGTCCAGTCAATGATAGTGAGAATGGTCCAAGGAAACGGACACGGGCAAATACTGTCCAAGCATCTCAGTGATCTCAGGTATTCAATACAAACTGAAGAGTGCATGATTACTTGTTACTAGATATGTAGGACATCCAGGAAGGTTACATTGAGAGCCACAGTGTTTCTGCTCCTGTTTGTGGGGCTGCTGTCTACTTAAAATACTGGCTGCTTGTGTCTTTTTGAATGTCGTGCTGCAATTTGAATCTGTGCTTGTGATTGAAGTAACAGTAATACATGCATGAGTGGAGGCAATATTTATTGCACAAGTGCAATCTTTCATGCCAGCCATGGGACAAGCTTCTCATGGACTACCCTATACTTCAATAAGAGTCTCTTCAACTCCATACACTTTTCGCCCATGTTTGGTGATTTCCAGCTTGCTTTCAGGTCTGCCAATGGCCCCTCTTTGTCCACATCAATGATGATGCCAGACTCTTTCTGTAGGAATGTATTATCAACAGGAATGAAATGATTACCTTGCTGGGACAGCTCAGCATACCGGTCTGGATTGGTCATGAATGTCTGACCAAAGTGGATGGTGTACAGTCCACATGTGTTGGTCTGCTGTGGAACCTGCCATATGCCCATCAACTATCTGTACAGTGACAATGAAACCTGGCTCACATATGGAAGATAGATATCGAAGTAATTCATGTCCAGATCAAGCTTGTACCGCAATTTGGCTTCGTGATATAAGAACATGTTTATTTCTTACACAACAGCCTCTGGGATGCCATTGTGTATAGAATCCAGAATATATATCTTCCTATAGTCCTAATGTTGTGAGTGATATGTTTGTGTTCCAGAGATTTTCTGCACTCACACTTTGGCGCCGTCTTTCTTGATGGCATTTCCGGCAGACTTGATGATCATTAGGTACCAATGATGTCTATAGAGATGTAGGATTTCAGATTATGTCTGAAATTATTCACGGTTGCTCACCCAGCTCGTGAATTGATCAGTATGATCAAGTAATCTTTCTCAAAGATATTCCACTTGACCTGGTTTTCTGCTTTCAAATACCTTTGCAAGCTGGTATATGTCTTAGGGTCATGGTAGAAAGAGTACATGCTAGGCCTAAAGACTGCAATGTGTTTGGCGATGTCAGGGTGGTTTTCAATGAGAGCATCCACCATGATACTGGAATGATTAATTGGCAGACAGTACAACAGAATGATGGTGTTACTGACGAATTTGCAAACTCTACAATCTCTCCATTCAGGTCCATCCCATTGTCGAGGGAGTTTACGACTCTCTCCGTCATACCCCACTTGTGGTATTCGGGTCTTTTTTGTATAACTTCAGTCTTCAGATGAGTATATACATATAAAGCAGAAAATGTGCACTAGTAAAGGCTTTTATTGGCCCTGGCCCCCTGTAACATACAAATTAGGTGACACGTCATTGGCACATTGCAACATACCTTGTTTTGCTGCTGTGTTCCTTGCGTTCAATACCGACAAGCTCAACTTCCTTGTCATCCTCAGACTCTTTCTCAGACAACTCTGATGATACTTCATCTCCATCAATGTCCCTGCATTATAACAACATTATGACCTATAGACTATGTGCATATTGACTTACATCTTGTCTTCATCATCATCCACTGTGATATTTCTACTGGATGCTCCTGCCTTTGCCTTCCCTTTTACCAATCTTGGTCGTTTTCCTCTTCCCGCCAAGATGATCCACCCGACATGGTGGCCCTCAATTACTGTTGCCATGTCATGTTCGCTAAAAAATCATATTCAGGCTAATGCAATGAGTGATATAGGGCTTATAGGTTACCTAAGCAGGCCACAGAATGGGGGGGATGTCAACACCTCTACCCAAGTAAGAAATTCATTGAAATGGCCTTGGCTGCTGGTGGCCTGGGCACCAAGTCTCATGGTGACCGTATGGTGATATTCAGATTCTTGAACATATCGAAATGAGATATCATTATGACTATATAAAAACCTACCTGCGCCGAATGAGCAGTCCCATTGCCTTGGGCACTGTCCTGGTCTAGATATCAGTATGTTCATTGTAATTGTTGGACATTCGGCGGTTTTGTGCTGGAATATGTGACAATATTAGTAACCAATGCATAGCTAAATAATATGTAATATGCATGCTTGCCTTGAACATAAGGATATCTCTCTCAAGACATATCTCAAAATCTGGGACTCCTGCTCTCTAAATGAGCATGTTTGTTCTGCTGGGTGACCAATAGAGCTTGGCCACTATCTCATCCAACGTGAATTGGGTGTACCCAATGTAGAGCTGTCGGATTGGAAGGAACAGCATAATGATCATTGTAGTTGTGAAAAGTGCCTACAATTGCCTTTTTCAGTGGTTCAAAAGCTTAGTCATGCATCGACTGGTCGATGCATGTGTTCATTGTACTTCTAAATTGGGCATTACTTAGTCATCCATCGACTGCTCAATGAATTGAGAGAGAAACAGGAATTAGTAGGCAAAAGCAGTTCTCCGGTGAATGCCCACTGAGAAACCCCTCAGCATTTTTGTAACTAGGACCATGCTATATATGTTACAAAAAGCATATATAAGGACCCGGAGGGAGGGTAGCACAAATGAGGGAAAGGTTCGAAATGCAGACACTGACAATTGTCTCTGGTTTATCGTCCAGTTAATGCTCACAGGTAAAGCATGACCTTGGCAAAAATTGTGAGATAGGTAGAGAAATTCCACTTGATTAAATTACAGGAAATAAATATTCAAACTCAATTAAATGGACTTGCTATTGTAGCACTTTGCTTAGTCACCCATTGACTGGTTACTATCAATGACAGATTACGATGTATATTAGGAATTATATAGCTATATAGCAATCCACGTTGTTATGCTAC
>QLPF01001012.1:10631-21152 GCA_003314045.1 Hygrophorus pudorinus
TCATACAACACATGCAAAGGATCACATATACTAATGGCTTGGTCCCCCCCGGAAACCCGGTACATAGTTGCAGTGTTTCCCACACCATGTATGAGTCTCCCTGACTCGGTCTACCTGTCGACATTTGCAAGGAAGGAGGTGGTTCCGCCTGTCATATCATGCATGAGGACAGGGCAATTTGTGTCCTTGGCAGGTATGGCTGCATATGTACACCCGCATCCAAATTTCGCACATCTAAATGTTGAGTTCAATTTGAGTAGCTCTACAGAACGATGAACAGGGCTCACTCACTTCTTTCAAATTCGATTGTATTTTTGCAAGTGCTGCGAGGTAACAGGAGTGTGTTTCGAAAGTCTGTACAAGTTTGTTTTAGTTCTGTGTAATCAATTTGAACAATTTTGGATGCTTACCTGCTTGCTCGTGTTCAATCAAGATCGTCTGTGAGTTGTTGCAACCATAGGAAGTTCCTGAGTAGACTACTTTACTGTGAAAACACGGAAATAAAATTTGACTGTAATGGATCATTTCCCCTGTTGGTAGTGCCGGCAGCATATATTCTTGGTGATGCAGCACATGCCACACTACTAGCTCAGTGGGCCCAGCGGCTACATCCCATTTCACTTACCCAGGAGAGCGGGGATACCATTTACACAATGTTTCAATTCAGATTGAATCCCATTCTGCCATGTCGTATCATTTGATTGGTAGATGAGGGACAATCAGTAATAAATTAATGCCCGAATACAGATCCATAGGCGCGATATATCTGTTTTGCCCTAGTTGCCCTGCCTTAGAGGCCAGACCTCAGGGCATTCTTTCTGGCATCTAGTGGATGTGTGTTGTTAGTTGATTACTAATTATTTGTCCATGCTTGGTCACCTGCCACATGTGGATTCGACCAGTCGGTCCAGTACTAATCATGTTACTAATTTAGATTTGAATCAACCAGTCGGTGTATTACTAAGCATTTGTTCATGTTTGTACCAAATTAACTAATTGGGTGTTTGACACGCTTCCTTGCAACTCTACTCTTTATCCCATTCAACAATGCAATGTCTACTCCCTCATCCCAAACAGCACTTTACAATCAGATCAGTACCGTACACACATCTGGTGATATCCTACGGAATCGGGCTTTTGTCATCCAGCAGTGGCCTTGGGAGAATGGCCTGCCACTACACCATGGATCATTGGCACAATCAATGCATAAGAGCCTCGGTGAGGTGGAAGAGGGTTCTTTTCAGATGATGGTCCTGGTGAGCAATCCATTAGGTGGCATGTTTCGTTGTGGTGACGTCAAAGTATAGAGATTTGCAGATGCACTGGATGCATATGATTCCCGTGGATCCTTTGAACACACGCACCGCAATTTCACATGGGAATATCTTGGGGATGGAAATGACATGTTGCAGGCACGTGAATTAATCCTCAAGGCTGATCACTGGAGCAAATACACCACTCCTCACAAATTCGACTTTGCTGTCCAAGTCCTCCTCAAGTACCAACTGCTGGACATCTTAGCCAATGTTCTCGGCTGTCCAACTCATCCGTTGAGGAAGATCTTTCCGCAGGTACCACACCCCAGGCTTCCACAGAGAATGGAGAAGGTCAGAAATTCAGACTGCTTATTTTGTACATGATATCTCATTCTTTATTAGCTACACACATTGCTTTCAGATTGGCCCTCCTGTGTCAACAGATTCCAGGAAATATTTCACCAAGGGGCCACTGATGGGACGTCCCAACCAGTCATCACCATCTTCAGTGGCATGCCTCTGTCAACATCCCCCCACATCCAGATACTGCAGACTGGACTGTCCAGTCTGTTACGTGCAAGTCGACATGTCCAGGAAGCGAACTATCATAAGGTGATAGTCAATATCCAGTTCTTGGTCTTCTCATTATGCTGGTTTGGCATGGTATGCTTTTCCGTTATCTCATCGCTTATTGTTCTAATTTTACTCCCAGGGACAATTATACTTTCCTGAAGATGAGGAAAGCTTCATTGAGGCCATTATTGGGTATGTGTCTTATATTTTCTGGAAATCTGGCCTCACAGTCACCATTCCAGACAATCATCTCAATTGGGGGTCAGGCTTGAGAAGGGTGTCCTAGACAAGTTGCGAAAGGCAACAAAGACATTAAACATTGTTCGGGCAGTCCGGCAATGTTTCTATCTGGCAATATCCATTTCCCCGCTTCTGATGTTGATATCAATAAACTACAATGCACAGTAAGTTGTGTACCGTAAAGAGGTATTAGTTGGCGTAAGTATCATTTGAAAAGTGTTTGCATTGCCTGCTAACATATATTTTAGTATAGCATGTCTTTAGGAAACGATCGACCAGAGTTTCTGAGTCAGATTGAGAAATCTCTGTGGGCAACATCGCTCAGAATCGCCAGAGGAGGTTCCATGTTGCAGGAGTTAGAGGGCTTTCTCAATGCCTATCATTTGTCATCTGCAGCATATATGGGTGAGAGTCGAGGTACTGGCTGGTTTTCCAGTGGTGAGTTATAACATTTCGGTGGTGCAGACAATAAATTGAAGCTGTGTGTTTGCAGTGCCTGCAATCCCATCTGCGCCCACCACAAATATAAGGACTGAACCTCAGATTCCGGGGCCATCATCGGTAAGTGATGTCATTTTTTGTGCATTATTGTGGCTTACCTGTGCACAGCAGTCATGGGTTGGCCAGCATGATTGTGCTGCTTCTGAGGCACTGTCGTCATGGGTGGGCCGTCATGGCTGTGCCGCTTCTGAGGTGCCCTCAAACGCCACTGGAAAGTTGGGTGGGTTGCATGGCACGTCATGGCAGATGCTGAGGTGGATTTTGGAAGAGCAGGCTAGGCAAGCAGCGCTAGCAGAAGTTGGGAAAGGGAAGCAGAGGGCAAAGGCCCCGGAGTATGATATGCAAGAGGAGGGCGTGCAGCGGCTTGAGCAGGAAGACATGGATCCACATCATTCCACCACACCACAGCAGAGCACTGCCTTCTTCAGTGTTTCAGGGAGTCGACAGAACACTCCATCTGCCGGCCTTAACCAGGATGACGATTCACAGAGTGAGCATCCCACACCTCGACCAGCCCTCGATCAGGACGACAATTTGGAGAGTGGAGCTGATGTACCACAAGCAGCCCCTGCTCAGGAGGAAGGGATGGAATCAGATGGGACCCAAGCCGCCACAATGATGGCAAAGGGGGCTGTTGTGGTACGTCCAAAATGTACATCAGCTCATGCTGGTCAACAGAAGACTGTGGGGCACACTGGTGATGGTCCCATGATTGCTAGATTGCAAGTGGATCCACAGACATTGAAGAAGTCAGATCTGTTTTCTCTCAAGAACTGCATGGTAAGTCCTTTGAGTAGGAATGAAACACACTGTGGCTGACAATTTTTCCAGCTGACAGAGTCATTTGAGATCACACTATTTGGTGCAGATAGGGAAATGCCCCACACATTCATCAATTTAGGTGTCCCAAATCATCAGTAAGCAATGGTGGAAGTTATGTTGGCTCTGGCTGACATATCATAATCTTAGAAATCATATGAAGTTGCTCTGATCAAGGACATCCAGCAGAGTGTCAAGGGCCTATATCAGAACAGATGTCCTCTATATCAACTTGATAGTGCCAGATTGACATCCTATAAGCACTCGCGGGATGTTTCATCCATTTTTGTTGTCAATGCAGCCGACTTCAAGACAATGCAGCCTCAGGAGATCCAAGAGGTCTTTTGATATAGACACATATTAGTTTTGGGAGTTGAGACCGAAAAGATGCAGTTTGACCTTCAGGGTCTATCATCTTTGGGATCACTAACACGACCAAGATATGTCCAAGGTGAGTGTTTGACAACAATCAGTTGCATTTGTTTGTTGTCTGACACTGGTGCTCAGTGTCAGCGTTTTGAACCCAAGAGATGCCAGACGCAGCCTTGAAAACTGGCACACTTATGGACATGTACAAGCTATCACAGGATCCAAACAACCATCACAACATCAATATATTGGATATCCCAATGGGAGACGTGTCTATGCCGGTACCGCCACAGTATAGGTATGTTTTGTAATGGAGTCTCCATAAATGTGACAGTGACAAATCCAGCCCTTCCAGTGACTTAGTCCATCTAAGGACGGTGACAAAATCACGTTAGAGATGGGACAGCCGACGTCAGCCGACATTAGTATTGTAGTCGTAAAAGATGGATCGGCTGACATTAGTATTGTAGTCGTTAAAGATGAATGGGCTGACATGATTATTGTAGTGGTAAATGATGGACCGGCTGACAATAGTATTGTCGTCATGAAAGATGGGTCAGCTGAGGAAAGTATTGTAGTCGTAAATGATGAGTCAGCTGATGAGGACGATGAGAGGTTCTAATGGACCATGGATTGGTCGATATTGCATTTTCTCATTGAAGATGGGTCAGCCGATATTGAGGCGCTTCACTAGAGATGGGTCAGCCGACATTGAGTTTTCTCATTGGAGATGGATCGGCTGATATTTCAGTTTCCCGTTAACAATGGGTCAGCCAACATTGAGTTTTCTCATTGGAGATGGATCAGCTGATATGTCACTTTCTCGTTAGAGATGGGTTGGCCGACATTGAGTTTTCTCATTGGAGATGGATCAGCTGATATTTCAGTTTCCCATTAATGATGGGTCGGCCGACATTGCATTATCCCATTGGAGATGGATCGGCCGATATGTGACTTTCTCATTAGAGATGAGTGGGCTGACATTGTATTTTCCCATTGAAGATGGATCGGCCGATACCCCACTTCTTCAGTGGGAGATTGGCCTGGCAAATCTTCCATTTGCTAATAAAGTTGGCCATGCCAATATTGCTCTGACCTTCACTTCTGGTTCTCATTCCCAGTTTGTTGACCACCAATTGGACCACACCTCCATATCTGAAATTACTTAAGCAAAACCATGGATCCATCTCAAGTCCTCACATTGACAGACATGGTCTCACAATATCTGGTTGATCTATTCAAACACCAATTGCAGCAGCACTGCTCGGAAGCTATGGAGGGAACAGGGAACTCAATGCAATCTATCTCCATCACACCGATCATCCCACCTCTGTCCCTCTCCGTCGATCTAATGACCGACTGCAAACACATTTCTTGCTGTTTAGTAGAGGCATACCGAAATCCATGTGAATCCCTCTCAATCACCGATCACCTTCATACATACTGATCTTCACATAATCTCAGCCATTATACTGTGGGATACAGTTCGATATTGTGATCGACTATCGATCCATGAAAATAGCTGTAATGAGGATAAAGAGGCCGCCATTTCAAAGGCATACCCCCCACTATCAGTCCAATCAGACAGGCCGATCGAGTCTCCCACTATGATTGTTGACATGCATGGAGTCATCCTAGCTTGGTACTTGCCGGATGTCCTTCCCTCAAGCAGACAAGTAAGCCACTACTAAGGTACAGATAAGATTTACAATGACCATAGATAACGATGTGGAATGCCACACGACATCTGGGCCGGATGTTTGAGAAGTACCGGCCGAAGACCTTTTCAGTGTCTTGGAGGAAGTCGTCAGCATTTTACAAACTAGCCAATGAGTGCGTGGCACAGCTGCCTGGATGTGTTGACATGTCGCCAGCCTGGTTCCAACAGGCTCATGAGGTATGCGCTTCATTGTGCCAGTAAAAATATGTACTAATGAACCCTCAGCACATCCCGGATTGGCCATTGGAGATCTCGGCCAGTTTGAAGCCCAGGAATCCCGACTGAGGGGCAACAAAATGGTTGCAAGCGATGTTTGAGACATCAGCTTTAATGAGCGCGATCTTAAGGGTGATGCATCCTGCATTGTATGAGAGTGGCCGAGAGATGGTGAAAAAGCTATGGCAGTACCTGGAATTACATCCGGCACTGGAGTACTGGCCGTCGGTCTTCAATGCCATGACAGCCTTAAGCAACAGAGAGACTCCATTCCATCAGGACAACTATTCCAGAGCACAGTGGTATGACCTACTAACTATTATCGGGCCATATCAGGATGCCGTGATGGAATTCCCGGGACTAGGGATGAAGCTGTGTTACAACTCTGGGACAGTGGTTGGATTCAGTGGGAAAATAGTTCAGTATGGTGTCGGAGATTGCAAGGGAGACAGGGTCTGTCTTGCTTACTATATGAGAGACAAGGTGCATGAGAGGATGGGAATTGAGGCAGCACAGTGGATGAAGGAGGCATACTACCCGATGTAATCCCACATCAGAATTCTTCAATGGAACCTGAGTGCCGTCTGAGACAAGTGATTCCAAGCCAATTGATGGAGCAAGCCATCACCTCTCGGCGCAGAGAACATTGAGGACCTGAGCAATGTCCCAGATGAAGTTACAGACCTGATTGCAGAGCAGATCGATGTTGCCAGCCATTCAAGCAGATCTTTCACCGAGCTGAGGCTTTCACTGAGCTGAGGCTTTCACCACCCACACCCAATGTTGGATTAAGTGAATCATGTGACGAACCCACCTTGTCTTTCAACCGCCATCATGTCTTCAGACCAATCCACAGTATATATTCAAGCTTCTTGCATCTGATCAGCACTTCAATATCTACCCCATGGGGATGACATAAAGCAACACCGTTTATGGGAATATGGGCTGAATCAGGAACTTGTATGTTTTTCCAACAAATTGAATTGTGAACAGTGGAATCACACATCTGGTCATCAGGTCAAAGCAATGTCGGCAATCGGGAATGCCTGGGTGTTGGGGGAGAACATTGAGGTGCTGACAGTTCTGTTCAACACCATGAAGGCAATAGATGGCTCTGGTGGGAAACTGGAGAATATCAAGACTGACACAGTCGTGGGCAATCCGAGTGCTCTCTGCGATATCACGCACCCCATCTATAAGGGATGTTGGTGGAGAGGAGAGGTAGTTGTGGGGGAAGGGGATATGTATGATGGTCTTACAACATTATATAGGGTGAGCATTGTTCTACATGAAACTGCATAGTGCAGACTGATTGCTGACATCCTGTGAAGCCGATGTTCAAGGACATCAGGGGAGCCAACATCAACGGCAACAATGGCAGTGCCTCAGGATCGACCCGGCTGAAGCCAACCTCACTTGTGGAGGAATTTGAGGAAGTCCAGTATCTGCTGCGGCAGGTGGCCACACTGAGAGTGGCTGAATTTACGGGCAAGCATGCACAGCTTCGGCAGTACAATGCCGAGGTCATCGACATGCAGAGAGTATTAAATTGTTCATTGTAGGAATATAGATATTACATGAACGCGACCAAATGGATAAAATACTTGCACTTGAAGTGAAGAACTTCGGCTTGCCAGGGCATGTTTGAGTACAGTGTGGGAAGAATTTGCCACAGCCACTAAAAAACAAGCTACATAGCATTCCATCACCTCACATCCACCTTGCCGCCCATGTCCACCATGTTGCAGTTCAAATCATCTATCCCATCGTCGGCACCAATATCTCAGCATGATGCTACACGACATGTGGAGCTCATTGCTTCCCGCATTCAACTGGCTCTGCAATCGCTACCGAAAAAGGCTGATGACATGGACCATCAGAAATGGGAGCTGGGGTTAGCTACAGAAGTGGTGAGTTGTCGACTGTGAATGGAGCGACTAACTAATTCTATGGTCAGATGGAAGCCAAGATGTTGGGGGGAATGTATTAATTGAAGCAGGTGGGGCAACCTCCACCGCCACCTATCATCACATCGGTATACGGGATCCTGGGAGGGCCGGACCTGTGGAGCAAGTTGGGTTCGCTGTTAGTGGAAGGTGATCCTGAGTTGCGGTGGGATGGAAATAAGATTGACGACAGCCATTGGTGGGTGAGAGGAGCACCGATTATGAAAACACCATATTCAGTCATGGCAGCATCCTTCCTGGCATTGGTGGAAGGTGTAAGTTGCTGATACCTGAATCTCAAGGCATGAAAGACTAACAACATAACCTACAAGCAACAAAATGCCGAAGTTTTCTCCACCTGGTTCGATGAAGGTCCGTCGGCTAGGGAAGCCGAAGCAACTCGGGCCGATGATCCCATCATGGACGACGAGCTCATCTCAGAGTCGATTGCCCTGAGGTTGAAAGTGCATGAGATGACAGTGCAAGGTCAGGAAGAGGTTGCGGAAAAGGCGAAACAATTACAGGCCTATGTGTTGAAGGCAATGGAAGTGCAAGGGGTTCGGGATAGACATGCAGACATTATTTAGGACAGCAATTATAGGTTAGACACCGAGTGCTACAAAGATTGTAAGACTGGTATAATTGTAACAGCATTGTAAGCTTGCAATCCTGCATTTCCTCAACTTCAGCCTCGGGGACTTCAGTGTCGTTCCAGGGCTCCGTGTCTTGCTGATTGGCAGCATGTCTGTGGCTGTAGCATCTGTCTCACACCATAACTCTGGTCAGTCTCCAGGCCGTGCTATCAAAGCCAGTCTCAGACTTGTTCTCCTCTCCGCTGTCAGCGTCACTCTGTCAGTCTCAGTGTCACTCTCTCGGTCTTGGTGTCACTCTCTCGGTCTCGGCATCATGTTCTTGGCCTTTCATTTGTATCCAGGTCTGTCATTCCTCCTATGCTTCCATGTTGGCTTCTATCCCAACATTGTCAGCTGTGTTGCATGGTACATGCAGTGGTGTAAATTAAATTACAAATACTGAACTACTGGACAAGACATTATCCTCGGGGCACTCCAGGAAGTCAGGCGGGTAGCACAGTGTTTGTGGATGTCCTGGTAATATCACCTTTGATGCATACACCTCAATACAAAACCCTCTGGATATGACTGGTTACATAGTAGACATGAACCTGATCTGCACTCAGGCTAAGACAATTTTGCCTGAGTGCGATATTCAGATCACATGATGTTGAAGTTTGAACTCGCACCAGGTAACATCATCACTGCAACATAGCATTTCAGACATGGCATGCACGAAAGTAGACCCCACAACCATTAAAGTAAAAGCCCACCAGGACGCGCTCTACAGGTATGCCAGCTGATGGCACGAAGTTGTGAACACAGCAAAGACAGCAACTCCAGAAAGACAGAGGTTCATGTAGAAAAAGTTGCAGGAGGAGCTAGTGAGTAACAGTGACTTCTGGCATGATTCAAATCCTGACATTTACTTCAGATAGTTGTGAAGAACATCATCACCCAGGTCTCCAACGTCCACAAGTGAGTAGTGAGTGGCAAGGGTAACCCGGGGGTATTTTTGGCTGTACCCGGACCCGGACCCGCTGAATACCCGTACCCCCGGTGAGAGTACGGGTATGGTCGCAGGTACAGCCATTGTACCCGTACCCCCGGTGAGAGTACGGGTATGGTCGCAGGTACAGCCATTGTACCCCTGGGTATACCTGTACCCATACCCGTGGGTGGGTAACCCGCAGGTATCTCACTTAAATCTCATGGTTATGTATTTTATCTAATATACATGGTGATAAAAATACATAATGCCCTCTTGTGTTTGCATGTGAGAGGGTGGAGGCAGCGGTGGTAGGGGAGGATGACATGGCTGTCTCACGTTCGAAGCGAGACAGCGGGTAATGGGGTGGGTGACGAGGTGGGGTGGTGTGAGAGTGGGTTGGTGGTGGTGGAGGAGGAGGATGATGCGGCTGTCTCACGTTTGAAGCGAGACAGCAGGTAGTGGGGTGGGTGACGAGGTGGGGTGGTGTGAGAGTGGGTTGGTGGTGGTGGTGGTGGAGGATGACGCAGCCATCTCACATTTGAAGCTAGATGGCCGGGTGGTGTGGTGAGAAGAGACAACATGGCCGTCTCGCATTTGAAACAAGACGGCCGGTCGTGGTGGTGGTGAGGAGGTGGGATGGTGGTGGTGGTGAGACGACGTGGCCATCTTGCATTTGAAGCGAGACGGCGGGGTTGTGTAGGTGCCGGTGCTGATGTTCTTGTGTGTGCGTTTGCACAGTGTTGTTGGTGGTGGTGGTGGGTGCCACATCAGATGCATTGTCTCGCGCTTGAGCATGAAATTGACCTATATACATATACAGTACATTAAATAAATATGTAGGTAAAGGGTTGCTTACTTTGTTTGCCTGCAGTTACTGCTTTCTCAAGCGGTTGGTGGTGTCTTGAGGTGGGTGGCTGAGTTTGAACTCAGTGGCTGAGGCTGAGTGTGAGCAAAACAAACACACCCGTGGCTTGAACTAAATACAAAACTCACTTTGGATGGCCAAAAATCAATTGTAGAAAGTAATATTAGTACTAGAAAATATTTACACATATATCTGAACAATTAAAAAATATGGCCCATGGGTACATTTCCACGGGTCTATCTTTTTGCAGGTACAAAGTCTCTACCCATACCCGTACCCGCAGCTGTACCTGCGGAAAAACCCATGGGTATACTCGTACAACCCAAGCGAGCTATTCAGGTGCTGCACTTGGTGCTCAGCGTCTGGGAAAGACTATTTGTGTCATGATGTGACTTTTACCCCTATCTAGTTTCCTTTTCCGAACATTCTTTCATCCTATTTTGGACATTTACA
>QLPF01001016.1:0-46416 GCA_003314045.1 Hygrophorus pudorinus
GAAACGAAGACGACCACATCATTATCTCTCTCGTACGCACGGACAAAATAGGATTTTTGAGAGAAACTCGTACGTCACCTTAAATGCTCAAAGCCCTTGCTGAAACTCTGGCCTCAGGGCGAACAAACGTTATGTTAACACGGTGCAAGAAGAGCATGATTATCTGTACCAGCAAAGCATTTCTCGACGGTATAGCAGCCAGATCGCTGATGGGTATTTTGGCCGCGACGTTGGGTCCGGGCGCTTGGTTGAGTTGGAGGAGAGTGATGTACACCACATTTTAGTTCTTGTCAATGTAAACTTCGAGCCTGTACTGTATCCTGAACAACGAGTTGTATCCAATGATTCCAATATACAAGTATCCATTCACCAGGGCGTCTGCAGAAGTTGCTTCTGCCGTCATCGAGCCCACGTTGCAGACTTGCAGGCGCCCATTGAGTACTCAGCCGCAAGCAGACACAACCATGCCTCCGCTTTTCATGCACCAGAACTTCATTGATGACGACCAGCCTAGAATCCAAGTGAAGATGGTTCATGAAAAGGACCTCACCTCTGATCACGTCGACGGTTTGATCGCTAGTTCGCTGTATCCTGATGCTCCATCTATTGGCATCTCCCCAGCGTATCACCCAGCTGGCAACCTAGCAGTGTTAGCGATCGCAACCCCGACGAAGGTGCTTGTTACCCAGTTTTATAGCGTCAAAGATAAACGTAGCGACACTGGGGATGATTCTCCGCCGTCACGCATCTCGGACGGCAGGAAGTTCCTCGAGGACAGAATTCTTTGTCATCCAAATGGCAAGGTTTTTGCATTCGATTTTGCAGAATTGGTTCTGTCTTTGTATGCCGACCTCAATTTGCGCGTCTTGAATGGCATCGACATCCAGTCTGCTTGTCCTGTGAGGGATAGGCACCCAGTTGCATCCATTGAATTTGCCGTAGGCGATAGCGTCCCGATCTACAAGGAGAACATTGTCTCTGCTTTCCAAAGCATGGAGTTCGATCTCAAGCGAGTGCCAGATATAGTGATGAGGGCTTGGGTGTCCCAGTACATACCGCAGCTCAGTGGCATGGAAGATAAGTTCGAACAGGTCCGCAAAATCAACACGGTCGGCTTTACCGACCAAGTAACTATCATTCAATTATCGCATTGATCAAAAGGCTAATACGGATCGGAAGGCCCTTAATGTCCTCGCCAAACTTACTCGAGACAGTCAGCGCCTCGACCAGATGAAGCCAGTCGAAGTGAAACACAGCATCACTGCAAAGGCCGGCAACCAGAAAGGACAAATTGAAGTCGGTCAGCACCGTTATCAGAACCGCGTGTCAGAGGGATCGTCCAGTCAGGTGGGAAAGGCAGCCGTATTTCATGTTTTATCCTAATGTCCTTGTAGTTTGTCCGTGTCGAAGTCGGCAGTGGCTCTGGGGGTGGTTATGTTCTTCCTGGTCAGGCTCATAAAGTTGTGGGTAAATCGGCCACCGTCGTCGCACCTGGGATATTGGAAGGGAAGATTATAGGTTCTATCACCACTGTCGGGCGGGGTGGGCCCACTAACGCAGAGTACCAAAGAAGGTCGACTATTCTTCGCATCCTCCAGGGTAGCACTGGTTTGCTCTCAGATAACCCGTGGTTACAGAACATCTGGTTCTCGTCCGGATCACTGATATGGCCTTCTACATGGGCCACATCTCACGCAACTTCACCAGTTTCTTTTGAATTCAACCTGGACCGCCACATTAATGATTCCCAGCGTAGTGCAATTGAGCACATGCTCTCTCAATCAAATGATAGTCGCATCACTCTTATCCAAGGTTTGTCATAAATTTATGACTTCAATTTACATGCTCACACCCTGCATTAGGTCCACCTGGTACAGGCAAGACCAGTGTGATTGGATCTTATGTTGAACTTGCTGTTGCTGCTGGCCAGAGAGGGATCTGGCTTGTTGCTCAGTCAAATGTGGCAGTCAAGAATATTGCTGAGAAACTTGCAGCTTATGAGTTTATGCATTGGCAGCTTATTGTCTCTGAAGGATTTCACCTTGATTGGTTTGATTTTCATTGTCATTTTGTGAAACATATTAATATATTCATCTTGATACAGGCATGAACATTTATACACCAAGATATCCAAGAACGTTATTCGATCCACTGAGATGTCTGCTCCTGGTTTTAGTGCTTTCAAAGCCTTTCAGGGCTGTCAAGTAGTTCTGTGCACTCTAAGCATGCTGTCCAACACAAGTTTGCGAAATGCTGGAGTTTTTCGTGTGGTTCCTGTTAATACTCTAGTTGTTGATGAAGCTAGCCAGATTGAAATAGGTGACTATGTTTCTATTTTCAACAGGTTTGTTCCCACTATTCGGAAGGTCTGTTTTATTGGTGATGATAAACAATGTGAGTGATTAATCTTTTATTTTGTTATTTCCATTATCAATTTTCATCATTTTAGTACCACCACATGGACAAGAAGATATTGCTGATCTTCAGAGTATATTTGAACTTGGGAATCTTCGACAATTGGCTTTATTTTTGGATACCCAATGTTTGCTCTATACTTGTATTTTTGTTTTCATGCTGATGTCTCAATTTTTTTAGATCGTATGCCACCTCAACTGGGCAGATTTATATCCAATGCAATCTATGACGATAAACTTCAGTCATTTTCTGACCATCCTATCAAAGATTCCACTCTGGCTTGTCGATTTCTTGATGTGGCTGGAGGTCGAGAATGTTTTCATGATGGGAGTTACATGGTATGTCACCTATTTATATTTGAACAATATATTCACTGGATTTGGCAGAATGACCTAGAACTGAAAGTGGTTCTGAGAATTGCTCATCAGTTCCAAATGGAAGGAAAAAGCTACCGAATTATCACTCCATATGATGCCCAGCGCACTGTCATTGAAAATGGACTGAGAGAAGAGGATCTTTCCTGGGAAGACAAGTGTTTCAATGTTGATTCTTTCCAGGGTTTAGCTTCTTTTTTCATATACTTGGTCACAATACTGATGGTAGCTTCTAGGAAATGAAGATGACTATATTATTGTATCTCTTGTGCGCTCACAAGGACTTGGATTCCTCAAGAACTTGCGCCGAACTAATGTCATGCTCACTCGCTGCAAGCGTGGAATGTTTATATGTTCTAGTCGAGCATTTCTCAAGGGACCTGGGTCAAAGTCATTGGTGGGGAAGTTGCTCAAGCATGTAGGTGAAGAAGCATGGTTGGCATTGACAGATCTAGAGAATGGGAATTACTAGGTCATGAAATGACTTACCAATGTACATGTGAAGGGCAAAAGTCCAAAACACTTTTTTTTTTTCACCATCTTGAATTTGAGAGTTTGTGCTGAGCAATCTATAATTTACTTGCAGTTTCTAGAGCCCCAAGCTCTACAGTACACACATATTTCAGCTCCTGCAATACATCACTAACAACAGCCTTGAAACCTTCTGTAGAAGTAAGTGCACTTGAATGTTTGGACTCAATCCCGAACTTGATCATATCAGGTGCTGCAAGGTCTGACATAGACAAAGCACAGGGATCAGCATTTGCAGGGAGGAGTTATGAATTCAGACTCACAGTTGACACCATAGCCGTCTTCATACATAGCACCAAACCTAACTCACATACGAAATCAGTTACGTGGTCCATCACGCGACAGAAATATACAAGGGCCGGGTACATACCCAGTTCCCCGGAACAGATGCCCAGCGCTTAACCCGCTCGTACTCAACTTCCACCGCTGACTGCGCTCGAACAATTCATCATCAAACAACTCGCACTCCTCCCCATTGTCGGGACGGAGCATGAGTCGGAGCCCCAGGAGATGTCGGTCGATCCCTCTGCCGACCGACGCTTCGCGAGTGAGAGAGACATGTTTCCGAAGAGCGCGTTGAAAGAGTTTGTAACGGTCAGTCGTCTGCGATCGAGTTAATGGAAATAAATATAATTTAGAACGCAATGAGATATTGATGAGAATTCGTGACGCACAGATGTGGACGGGTCGACCATGCCGAGAACGAAGGCGCGGCTGTCAGTCGAGAGGGTTCGGATCGTCTCCGTGCGCCCTTTGTTGAACATTCGGGTCAATGCGGTTTCGTAAGTAGCGGTGAATTCGCCCCGGGTTCTGAACCAGGCGAGTTGAAGAACCAGTTGGATATAAGCATCTGGAGAAAAATTGGCTATGGCGACTACATCAGAGGCAGGAATTAACAAACAAATGGCAAAACATACCGACACTCTTGATCCAATCTGTCCCATACTCCGTGAACCAAAGCACGCTATCATCTGAATCCTGTATAATCGCCGTGGCCCGCTCCTCTGCTTTGACACATTCTTGTTTAATCACATCGTTAACAATCCAGTCCAACCGCTTCCATCCCATCACCTCATCCTCATCAGACGCAACGCCCGGATCAGAATGTAAAAAGGCATCCTCATCAATGCCCTGCACCACGGCATACTCTGCCACGATACTCGGCACAAGAGCATCACAGGGTGAATGTTCACCCATCGCACCAGCGCGGGTGTTTGATTCAACTATTAGGGTAAAGGCTTTGTCAAACCAACGGTTGTGTGCGTTGGGAGATGAGCGAATATTGTGTAGGTGAGCATCAAGTTCCAGCTGAGGGTCGGGTCGGGGGGTGGGCAGGGTGGAGGGAGAAAATGGTGCAGGTGTAATTGCGTGTGTATAGTGATCTAGGCTCAGACCTATAAGTGAATTGAGTACTGTGCGATAGGTGGAATGGTTCGTAGGCGAGAGCGAGAGGAGGTATCGTAGGTTCTACATAAAGGATCAATATTAAGACCTGACATAATTTGTGGTGAACAATTCACCTTTGCCCAGGTATCTCTCTCATCCGCACTCAACACTCCCACAGGAACAGCCCTCTCCCCTCTCCACAACCGCGCTTCCACATCTTTCACAACAGCTCGAAGCCGTTTCTCAATTGCCATTACTCCGAGCCGTGTCCAATGCTCATCATAAAGGTCGACAGCGTAACACCAATCGTGAAGCATGACGAATAGCCTCCGAGCGTCCGGATCGGAGGGTGTGGGGACGGACGACAAGGTATCACAGTGTAGCTGTGGAATTCTGCCGACGTTGAACATTTTGGCCGTGTTTTCACGCAGCCAGATACCTTGTGATGTATGTAAATAAGACTTTGACCGATTATACTAGTTATAACACCGACTTGTGCGCGAAGGATCCTGATTAGGTTCTTGTCTTTGAGCAGAGAGTGTCGTCAGTACCTGTAAAATACACAGCACCATAACTAAGGTTCACCCTGCCAAGCGTTCTTTGAAATCAAGTAGCCTGTGTACCAGCCAGGCAGCCCGCCTGATCTGCCAGGAAGTAATACCGGCCTGGGCCTGCCTTGAATGTCCCCGGAGGATTTCCGCAGGCACGTTATTGTCATTATGAAATGCCAGCCACCAGTTGGAGTTGACAAGGAGCGGCGCCCTACATTCATGATACGCTTTGTTCATCCAGAAATTGTCATCGAGCCAATTATGAGGTGATGCCCTGTCGAGTGCTGACCCAAGAACGGCAAACCTATCTAAGCATCTGAACGAATTGAAAGGACAAAGGAATATGACAGACCCAGTAAACGTTCCTGACACAACCTTCCGATACCATTCTCAAATTTCTCGGCCAATTGGACGCGTGCGTTGTAAGCAATCTCATACGGTGCTCCCCCACGGACAGCGTCATCTAGGAGAAAAGGCTGAAGCGATTTGAGGTATCTGTCCAGAGTTTTTCGTAGATCTGGAATAGGCAATCGCGGGAGGGTAGCCTGAGGGTATGGAATTAGTTCTCATTTGAACAGATGCATGCCATAAATGTTGTGTCAAAGGGTTCCAGATCATCGTGAAGCAGCTGTAAGGTATACCTTATTAATGAGCTTGTACATTGAAATAAACTTCAAGTTGGGAACCTTGGGCCTCAGGCTCAGGCTCGGGCTGAAAGTAAAAATCACAAACACGTGATTACCGTAACGGCAATGGTACCTCCACCCCAGGTCGTCCAATGGCTCAAGCAAACCTACCACAAACCACAGATTGATCCAGTGACTCTACCGATTCAGCAATGCTGCATAAATGGCACTGATATGCTATATAGGAATGGCTTGATGCGTGCTATACATGGGTCATCGAAGAATGCAATATGAACCCCCTCACAGACCTGGACAAAATCATAACGAACGTTGATTCTCAACTCCTTCAGTCTGATCTCAGAGACTCCATGTTGCATGGAACCGGTCTTCCAGTGAACGTGTCTGAACTTACTAACAGCACTCTCCGCGGCCCTGTCCTTGTCGAGATCATCGCGATAACGGAGATTGGACATAGCGCATTTACGCTGCAAAATACGAGACAAGCTAGGATTGATAGAGCTGATTTGACGGGGTTGGCCGCTGAGGAGGCTGAGGAGGATGACGGCCCTATTCCCAGATATCCTCGGTCTATGTTACGCTTTGAGTTGAGTGACGGAGCGACTACTCTACAAGCGATGGAGTATCGCCCTCTGCGGGAACTCCAGATGGGTGTGACACCGTTGGGATATAAGGTGGGTTTCATGCCATCTCAATTTGTCATATTGCTTTCCTGTTGTGAATATTCGACTCAACGACCGTTTGATAAATAGATAATCATCACTAACGTATCCATTCGTCGAGGTATTGCCTTTCTTGAGCCCAAGTGTGTGGTCATGAAAGGCCATCAAACGGAGGATCGCGAAGCGATGCAAGATGCTGACTTTGCCAGAGGGTTACGCATGCGACTTGGGTGAGTATCCTACACAAGCTTTATTTCAGAGCTATTTATCACCACTCATTCCCATCAGTCAACCAGAGCCCGATCCGGAGGACGAACCACCTACCCCCGCGTTCCTTCCTCCTGACCCGGCCGCACAAACACCAGCGGCCCCACCCCTCCTCGGCGATATACCCCCCCCTCGCTCGCCCCCGCCCTCGGAACCGGCGCACATCAATGACGAAGACAAACCACGAAGTCGTCAGACCAGCCACCAATTGCAACCACTGCCATCCTCATCCAACAATTCCACCCTAGTCCAATCGTCGTACTTCTCTGGTCAATCGTGTACAGCAAATTCTGGCCCCTCAGCTGTTCTGGCGCGAGAAAGGTTGCTGTCACCCACTCACCGTTCAGGGACGGTCATTGTGACAGGCGACGATGAGAATGTGGCCCGTAGCTTGAAAGGCAAGCAGAAAGCCAAAAGTACGGCGAGCACTGCCAGCTCGGATTTTGGCGACGACAGCATGTTCATGGATGACGAGTTTATGGAGCAACTCGATCAGGTTGAGATGAAAGCCATGTCAAATGCGGCAGCTCCGTCAACTTCTTTGTCTCGGATATCGAGTTCTAGTTCGCAACCGGTGATGCTTTCTGCGACTGGGATACGGCCAATTGAAGTCATAACTATCGAAGACGACGAAGATGATAAGGAGAATGTCCCCACATCTACGCGGCGTGTACGGAGACGGGTTGGGCCGGTCGTTCCTCAGGGAGACGTGATCGATGTTTCTGATTCAGACTAGTTACAGAATGCGTTGTATAAATATGTTATATATTTAGGTGTCTGGAGGATACAAAAGGAGCGAGGAGGAAGCAAGGAAGGTAAAAAAAATCTAAGGAAACAAAGATTATCCAAGGATACTGACTTTGGTCTTTTTCTTCTTTTTCGTATTGGAGAAACTCCGCCAACTGTCGACCCGCTGTTCTCTTGTATCTGAAAAACATCAGGTGAGCAAATATTCGTGAACTCAATGAGGACTGAATTTCCGCACCCTCCCACTGCTTATCCTCCTCTACTTTCCGCTTCCTAGAAGCGACCTCTTCATCCTTTTTCCTCGCCTCCAACCCTTCATTTGCCAAGTTCATCTTGATCGCCTTTCTCCTTCTCACTTCCTCATCAATCAACAAATCCTTCGATTCTTGCTGTAGGCGGACTTTGAATGTGGGGACCAGACCTTTCAGCTTGGGGTCATCGTCTGGGGTGGTTAACGGGAGGGAAAGGCTCTTGAGAACTAGGGAGCGGCCTTGTTGGATCACGGCATCTAGTTCCTCGCGTTTGGATTTGTCGCTTAGTTCGGATTCGGCCTTATGAATGACCATGATGAACAAATGACAGGATGGACAGAGGACACACGCACCTTCTTGAGGATGTCGAATGCTTCTGGCGCGCGGGCGTGGGGTGTCTTGTCGGGATGAATAACTTCAATTATTGAAGGCCAATTATTGAAGAATACATTCAGGAGACTAATGTGCTTACATAGAGAGAGCTGGCGATATTTGCGTTTGATCTCTTCCTGCGTTGCGGATTCATCTATATCTAAGATGTCATATGGACTATGCGAGGATAATATATTATAGGCGGTTACATGGACATCAGTATGGATAGACATACTTGAGTTTGAATGCCTTTAAGATACGATCGACTTCTAATTCACGTTGGAGGGCTGAGGCTTCGCGACTGAGGAGTTTCTCGAGGTCCGCGTCTGAAATCGAGGGGGGTGGTGTGGTTGACGACGAGGAAGCTTCAGTCGACATTGGCGAGGTGCGGTCACGGTGGGGGTGAGCACTCCCGGGCACGTGCAATGTCTTTCTCCAAGTCTCTCTCGGTGAGTCGAGCCTATTCTGTAATTTAAGATTTAACGAACAACTTTTAGCTTGGCTCTCGACATCATTTGTTACCATGTCGGTCAGCAGCTTATAAGCTACGACTACACAGTATATCATCACCATGGCGGAATATATCCACACAGACTTCCCCGCCTCGACGGTCTCGGCAAGAGATTTATGCGACGAAAAATCAGGCGTTGTTGATGTACACGTCGGCCGTGGTACTTTAATGCAGAATTTTTGCTGCCCATTTGGTTCCCTTATTTTTCTCTCTGAGTAGATAATCATGGCGGTGGGTGCAAGTTATGCTGCAGTGCCGCTCTACCGGATGTTCTGCGCCGCTACGGGTTTCGCGGGGACACCGAAAGTCGGTACAGGCAGGTTTGAGGCTGAACGACTCATTCCCATAGAGGGCGCACGGAGGATCAAAGTGCATTTTAATGCGGATCGATCGGAACAGCTGCCCTGGACATTTGTACCACAGCAGAAATTTGTCACCGTCTTGCCTGGGGAGACGAGCTTGGCTTTCTACAAGGCTAAAAACAATGCGACGCGTGATATTATTGGCATTGCAACGTATAATGTTACGCCAGATCGAGTGAGTTTTCTTGTATGTTTAAATCCTGCATGGGAACATTTGTGATCTTGTGTCTAGATCGCGCCCTATTTTTCAAAAGTAGAGTGTTTCTGTTTTGAGGAGCAAAAGCTTCTGGCTGGCGAAGAAATCGATATGCCACTGCTATTTTTCATCGACAAGGATTATCTCGATGACCCTGCCTGCAAGGGCGTGGAAGATGTAGTACTGTCTTACACCTTCTTCCGGTAAAGTTATATTGTTCTATTGTTGTTGCGTGCCTTGACTGTTCTTTATTTACACCACAGGGCTCGGCGCAATACCAATGGCCAGCTGGAGCCGGATGCCACCGAGGATGCTGTTCAGAATTCGCTCGGTTTTGGTAGCTATGAGAATGCGCCGAAAGCAGAAGTTCGGGCTCAAAAAATGGTGTAACTTTGCAGTTAAACTTACCTTCCCGTGGGTTCCTGATCATGAGCGCTGAGCGGCGGAGGTATATTTATTAGTCGATTAAATTATTACGGCATTATACTAGCGCAACCTGCGTTTTCACTGTGATGACCACTGTTACTGCCAGCTCCAGCCCCCAATGGGATAACCGTAACCGTGGCTTCATCCCACCGTCACGACTGAGGCTGATCAATACCGCGAATCCAGGTTTACACGAATTTCCCCGCCGACCTGGACCTGAGATGCAGCAAGATCATCGGCCTCCAATGTTGACCACGGCTTCTGATCCATCTCCACAGTCCAGACCATCACTCGCCGTTCAACCCGCCCATACTCGTTCTACTAGTACCTCCTTCTTTTCGTTCCGGTCAAAAGCTTCAAATACTGATTCAACATCACAACGCATGCCTTCAACATTACGGCAGGTCAATTCTGTGAACAAACGACCACCAGCTAATTCTGCACCAAGTCAAATGCGGCCACCACCTCAACAGAACATGCCTCCCCTCCCGCCAGGCACGCCACCCCGTCAACCACCCCAACGGCAACCATCTCAGGTTCTGGGACCCCAGGGCCCTTTGCATCCAGAAATCCGCTCGGTCGTGCAGCTTACATTAGCTCATGCACATAAAATATACTTCTCAGGACCTCTTGTACGTCGGATTGAGCGGCAGCCTGATGGACAAAAACCTGCGAAAGATGAAGGGTGGACAGACGTTTGGGCTCAACTGGGTGGCACCACGCTGAGCATCTGGGATATGAAACAGGTGGAGGAGGCTAGTAAACAGGGGAAGGAGGTCCCTCCCACTTATGTTAACATGACAGATGCGGTGAGTGATCGTTGATCTGGCTATCGCTAAGCTTGTTTGACTTCCGTCCGCGTAGTTCGTGCAAGTCTTGGGCTCTGTAACCATTCCAGCCACATCCACCGCACCTGCAAAACGATACGCCAATGTCCTTACTCTCAACACAGCAGGATCGAATCTGCTACTTTTTTCATGCCCCTCGACCGCAGCACTCATGTCGTGGGCTGCGTCGCTACGACTCTCTGCTTGGGAGAAGTCACGTTTGGAAGAGATATATACTGCTCATTTGATAAGGATCACAATTAAGGGTGAGGTTCAATCATGGTGAACATACCTCGAATCGACTCACATTGACACGATCGGTTTAGCGCCCGATACACGTACTAGTCTCGTTCGAGGCAAGATGGAAGGTTGGGTCACAATCCGCGTTGCAGGGCAGACAGATTGGAAAAAGTTATGGATGGTTGTAAGCAGCGGTACAGAAGAGGCGATCGGCAGGCCGAGGTCGGTTGACTCGTCTATGGGTGGCACTGCCCCGCGTAAGAAACGTATGTCGCAATTGTTCTCCCGGGATCACAGTCCACCAGTATTGGCCACCCCTGGCAAGGCAACCATATCGATGTTCTTGTCCCAAAAGCCAAAGGATAAGAAAAAGGCGGTTCTGACGTTGAGCGATGTCACGCAAGCGTTTGCGGTGTATCCGGAGCGTCCTGAGCTGATTAACCATAGCACTTTGATGAAGGTAGAGGGTCTGTTGGGTGATGAGGAAACCGCCGGGGCGATGAGGTCGAGGGAAGGCTGGTTGTTGGTGATGCCAGCAATTGAGCCAGGGAATAACCAGGCCGAGGAAATGCTCAAGTGGGTTGTTGGTTAGTGTCAATATACCCTGGACATCCACCCCTTGTCTAAAACGGTTCACAGGCACACACGACGCATTCGAGCTTTATGGTCGACCTAGGGCGTATACATGGGATCCTCGCGATCCAATTTCGTTGATGTTCGCGTACCCCGTCGGTCCTCAGAAGGATGTGCGTGATACCAATACATTCGTCTTTATGAAACGCTCACCTCTTAGATAGCTTCTTTTCTTGGACCGGGAGGTGGCTGAAACTTTGGATCCTCGAGACGACCGTACTTTTGCCGTGAGGTCACGTCTCCTAGTTATCCTTCAAGAGCGCATGCAAAACAACGACCCTCAGACACGAAATCCATCAGATAACCCTCCTTCGCTCCCACCAATAAGTGCAATCGGAATGCCTAATGGACAGCTGCCACAACAATCTGGGCCACAGCAGAATGGACCAGGTCCTCAACTCCCTCCACTCAATTTTGCCTCTCCGCCCCCAGCAGATCGTTCGCTCACTCCCATTACTGAACGCAGTATGCCTATGGGCCGGTCTACTGACGACCAAACTACTTCTCGCGGACCATCATTGCAGGCTGCACCGTCGACTGTGAAGGATTCGGGAGAGAATGGCCACATACTCGACAGGGCTTTGACTGGTAGCCCTGCACCCGCTATTCCTGAGAAGGACTCCAGCCCCTCTGTAATGAGCAAAGGGGTTCAAGACTCCAACACTGCGGCACTGAGGTCTGACTCCAAGCCTGTCATCACCGCAGGTGATGGAGTGTCGACTAAGATGTCGCCCAATCCTGCAGTTACCTTACCTGCACCATTGTCTCCAAGTCTTGTGGTTGCCCCCCGCGGGTCCATCGATTCAGCTTCTTCTTCTTCTCCCCTTTCCGTTTTGACCTCTATGACATCACCCTTTCCTCCCGAAAGCATCAAGAGATATGATTTGGCCGAGGCTCAATCTGAGCATTCTTTCACATCAATAAAACCTGTATCGCCGCCAGTACGCGCTGCTGCAAGTGAAGAAGCCAGCGGTTTCTCTAATGAGGCTGGTGCACTTTATTACATGCAGCAGTCTGACTTGGAGCCAAACAGTCAACTCCTTCGAGTGCCTACAACCATATCGGAGGACGAGAGTAGCTCAGATGATGATCGGCTAGCAAATTCCCAGCCTTCTGAGACTGGACTCATAAGTCCATACAGCCGAGACGGTCATTCTCCTGTTCCAATCCGCAGGGGCACACCAATGGCGTTTGATAGACTTCCGACAGTGGGTACGACCTCGGACCGACCAAGTAGTCCCCGAACAGCGCCAGCACTAGGCCGTAAGCCGTCAGGAGCTAGACCCAGAATTAATAATCGGCTTTATGTTCCCGGACCTGAGCAACCGCTGGCAGAGGCACGTGACAGCGACAGCGGGAGCAGCTTGTACCGCAACGACGACGACAGTGACAACGGACAAATCCCGGCCGTGTCTGTACAAGTGATGTCTACGGACGATTCAAATTTGGACGCGTTGGCAGCTTTATCGTACCTTGATGAGCAGCCAACTCCTGTCATAGCCAAGCCCAAACCCGTCGACGAACCACCCAAGCCGAGCATCGTACCTGCGGTAGCGCCACCTGTTGAAAACACTGACGGTCTATTCAAGTCTTCGTTCGCACCATCCAAGCAGGCTACAGAGCGTAAAGCCAGATCAGAAGCTCAACAAGCGGCTCATAATGCTGCTGTCCACAAGCCGGGAGGTCGACTCAATGGCAAACGTAGGACTAAGGCTGAGGATCGGGGAACATGGAGCAGCGACGAAGAGGACGAAGAAGAAGAGGAGGAGGAAGAAGATGACTCTGATGCCGACTCTGATGTAGAGCCATCGGCAACGGGAAGTAGCAGACAAGGCTCGGGTCATAATGTTGTGCTCATGCCACCCATCGTCCCTGTTCAGCCTCTTCATATTGCTGCTCGTACACCGTCCCCCGGTGGATCTATCAATGGGCCACCCCATCTACGGCCGCCGCGAATTTTGCCTCAGATACCGGGACGACGACAGTCTGGTAAGTGTCTGGTCAACTTTGATTCGCTATCAGTTCAATCAACAAATGCATCACAGGTGACCCGGAGGATTATAATGGACAACCGCCACGTCGTATCTCCGACCAGTACTCAGAAAATGGAAAACGCACGTACATCGATGAAGGTGGTCAACAGATTCGGTCTCAAGCTGAAGTCCCTCTCCCTGGTGCGGCTCGTCAATCCATGTGGAGTCAAGTGCTTGACCCGGGAAGGCAACCCGGCTCGCATCCCGAGCAAAATAACAACCGCGATCCATTTGTACAACTCGAATCACCTGCGCAGACTATGACCAAAGCCTTCACGCCTCACGGGCTACTCTCAGCCGGTATCCAGGACAAGCAGGATAGGTCCGCAAAACGACAGGAAGAACTCGCTCGAGAGAGCGGCGCTTCCCTTATTAACGTACCCAACAAACCTCCTCCTCCACAAACCGGCTTACTGGGTGCCATCACTGCCCACGAACGAGATCGTAAGCGCGAAGGTGGCGTTGGTGCAGCGTTGACGGAACGCGAACGCGAAAAACGACTTGCGGAAGAGAGGCAGCGGAGGTTCGACGATCATCAGCGCCAGCAGCTCGATCAAATGCAGCAAGGCGGATCCATGTACGGACAACAATTCCAGGGTTACAATCCAATGGCGAACCCAATGATGATGGGCATGAATCCAATGATGGGCATGAATCCGATGATGACTGGTGCGCCCATGAATCCGATGATGACAGGCTCGATGGGTTTCCCAGGCATGATGCCAGCCTACAACCCACAGCACATGTTCGCCGCGCAACAAGCTGCTCAGGCCTA
The DNA here is from genome assembly GCA_003314045.1 of Hygrophorus pudorinus. NCBI lineage: Eukaryota > Fungi > Basidiomycota > Agaricomycetes > Agaricales > Hygrophoraceae > Hygrophorus > Hygrophorus pudorinus. The sequence continues at coordinate 14,204 of QLPF01001016.1, forward strand.
CCAACAAGCAATGATGGCATTCTCTGTCGCTGGATCACAAGTTGGTGGAGAGGGTGGGCAGGGTCTCAACCCTATGATGACAGGAGGAGCTATGTCCCAGTTCGATCCCCGCATGTCGATGATGGGTATGCCGATGATGGGTGCGTCTCCTATGATGGGGCCGCCTATGGGAATGGGAATGCAGATGACTGGAATGTCAACATTCGACCCACGGTTTGGACCTTCTGCATATGACAATGGGCTCGCTCCTCCAGGTCCGGCGGGTGGCCCGAGCCAAAATCAATTCTCGTCAAACAGTTCATTCGGGCGCGGGTCTCCCTTAGCGCGACCTGCTTCACGAGCTTCTGGAAAAAACAGTCCGAAACCTCAGTGATCTTCAATGTTCTTGGCATTTTGGCGTGCATCTTATTTTGCCCGTGTTCCACACTAAGTTTCCTCCATAACATCTAGAGTACATGCCAACTTTATTTTTTGTTCTTTGCTGGGTTGTTGGCTTATGAGAGTATTGACCGTGCATGAGTGCATATGGACGCAGCAGTTACCGTAGAAGACAAACTTTTATTTCTCTGGAATTAATGCAATCACGTGATACAATTTGTACTCTGAGCACCCGCTCGGATGGACCGTCAACGCAATGGGTGTCAAATCCTTGTGGAGTCTTGTGACGCCTGTAGGCCGTCCTGTCGCGTACGTCCGCTCACCTATACATAGCAAGAAATCTCACAGGTCGATTCGCCAGGCTGGAGACATTGGAAGGACAAGCAATGGCTATTGATTCAAGTATCTGGATTTATCAGTTTCAAGCTACTATGCGGGACAAGGATGGCCGCGCCTTGGTCAATGCACATTTATTGGGTTTCTTCCGTAGAATCTGCAAACTCCTGTTTTATGGAATCAAACCTGTGTTCGTTTTCGACGGTGGTGCACCAGTCTTAAAGCGAATGACCATCGTGAGCTATCCCGCTCTCGTAAATTCGTTTCGACTAAAGGACCATGCAGATTGAGAGAAAAAAGAAAAAGAGTGGCGCTGCAGCGACTCATGTAAAGTTGGCTGAGAAATTACTCGCTGCACAGTTGAGACGCGAGGCCCTCAATCATACGCAGTAAGGCGCATCTACTTCTTAGCACTGCCACGGCTCATCCAAAACAGGTCTACAACTTCTAAGAACGCTAAAGGAAAAGGAAAGGCACCCTCCGGTCCTGTCGTCATCGACGACGATGCAGTATACCTCGAAGATATTGATAATTCAATGCCCAAAACTCCAGTCAGAAAACAGGGGACAGTTCCTTCGTCCACCTCTTCTAGAAAGCATCGATTCCACGATCATGACCCATACCGCCTTCCAGTTATCGACCTGGGAGAAGCAGTTGCAAAAGCAACGCGTTCAACTGCTCCAGACCCTCGTCTTGCAACAGAAGATGAACTGCGAGCCTTCATCGAGGAAATGCGTCCAGAGGATTTTGATGTTACCTCCACCGCGTTTCGTGAACTGCCCACTGAGGTACAATACGAGATCGTTGGTGACCTCAGACTGAAGTCGCGTCAAACATCGTATAAGCGCCTGCAAAATATGCTGAAGAATGCAACAACTCCACTTGATTTTTCCAGGCAGCAAATCCAGAATCTCAAACAGCGCAATACCTTGACGCAGCAGCTTTTAATGACCACTGATAGCATCGGAAGTTCGCATCTCTCCATTCCCGTCCGAATTGCCAGCGAGAGGAACAAGGAGTACGTGTTGGTCAAGAACGAAGGCAAAGGCGGAGGGTGGATTCTGGGCATCAGAGATGATGGTACTCAAGCGAAACCCATTACGATCGATCGTGATGATGGCGATGGCGACGGCGAGGAGAGTGATATGGAAATGGAGGAAGTTGACATGTGTGTACAAATGTGCAAATTTGGGAAACCGTACTGATTAGATTTCCGACAAGACCTAGTGCAGCAGTAGCCGATCCCGACCTTCGTCGTTATCGACGAGAAATGGCTCTGTCAGCTATCGCTGGTCGCTACTCACCAAAGAAGCTTGACCCTCTGACCACAAAGCCTATACAAAGAAAAGAGAAGCCTAGAGCCTTATTTGATCCAGACGGCGACGACGATATGGCGTCAAGGCCTATCGACGACTCTGACGAAGATCTTGCTTTCGCAATACAAGCATCACTTGACCAACCGCCGGCCACGATAGCATTTGATTTTCCACCAGTTACATCACCATTAAACAATGCTCAAGCGTCGCTTCGTGCATTTGCTTCTCCCCAGAATTCGAAGAAGAATACGAATAATCCGTCTGTGGCGTCTTCATCGACGCTCAAGAATACAACCGACGCGTACAGAGGGTTGGAGAATGAAGACAACTTCCCAGGGTCGACCAGACTGCAAACAGTCTTGTCAATTGCAAATGCAGCTCCTTCACCACGCCGGCCAAGTCTACAAGCTTCTGCATTTCGACCATCGGCCCCTTTGACACCAACCATATCCAGTTCAGTCGTGGACGTACCTTCCGAGCCAGAAGATGACATGGAAGAAATCATTCCTGACCAAATTACTCCAATCAATGCGTCCCCTATTCATCAACCAGTCTGGTCGCCAAACTTGATGTCAGAACCTCGAACTCCAGAGCATCAGTCTAAACCTTCAACGTCTTTGCTGTCGGCGGGGGAAGATTCTGATGACGACATGGAAGAGATTATCCTCTCTCGGGAGGTGTCTCGTGTAGAGCGTCAAGTTTCGGTAGTGCCTCTGCTGGGCGGTCCTACTGTCGTCCCCGATCTATTTACCCTCCATGAAAGCCAGAGGGACGATCTGCCGTTAGACCCCAAACTTGCCACTGCTACTTTATCGCCTGCAGCGGATGACCACCTCTTCGACTCAGACGATGGCCCACCTGTGGCGGGGCCATCAACTAGTTCTGGATCGCCTGATCAACCTTTTGTGGTGGAAATTTGGGATGCAGCCCAAGAGATGGATCCGCATGGAGAGGAGGGCGAATTTGCTCGTTTCATATCTCAAGTCAAGGGGAAAGATCTCGATGACGTGCGACGGGAGATTGATGACGAGATCAAATCTTTGAACCAGCAGCGTAAGACAGCCATGCGGGACTCTGAGGACATTACGCAGCAAATGATTTCTCAAATTATGGTGCCTTTGAACAGTATCATGCACTCGAAGTTACTAACTGGATATGTAGATGATGTTGCGTTTGTTCGGCATTCCCTACATCACAGCGCCTATGGAAGCCGAAGCGCAATGTGCTGAACTGGTCTCATTGGGTTTAGTCCATGGTATCATCACCGATGACTCCGACGTTTTCCTCTTTGGCGGCTTACGGGTCTTCAAAAACATGTTTAACCAGGCCAAAACAGTTGAATGTTTCTTCCTCAGCGACTTGAAACGAGAAATAGGTCTCGATCGTGATGCTCTTGTAAGACTGGCATATCTCTTGGGCAGTGACTATGTGGACGGACTTTCGGGTGTTGGGCCCGTCGTTGCTATGGAGCTTTTAAAGGAGTTTCCGGGGAAAGATGGTCTGCACAAATTCCGGGATTGGTGGCTCAAGGTGCAAACCGGGAAGGACAAACCACAAGATAACAAGTCGAAATTCCGAAAGCATTTCGTGAGTTCCCGGTGCACTGTTGGCTTATGATTGAACCTGATTGATTGATTCTCAGAAAAAGAAATTTAAAAATTTATATTTGGAACAGGAATGGCCTAATCCTGCAGTGGCAAGATAATATCTACTTGATGTGTACTCGCTCACCTCATTTTTGTGTCTTTCAAGAGGGATGCTTACTATCATCCGACCGTGGATAGTTCCGACGAACCCTTTAAATGGGGCTTGCCGGATCTTGATGCTCTTCGAGAGTGCGATAACGTTTTGTTTTCATAAATGGAAGTCAAATTGACGGTGCTTTGCAGTTTTTTGGGCGACGAGCTTGGCTGGCGGCAAACAAAAGTGGATGAGATGTTGCTACCTATAATTCAAAAAATGGGCAAGCGAGGACAGGTGCGTCAATTTCAATTTCGCACATCCTATTACCAACTGGATCCATAGGCAGCAGCAAAGAACAAGCAAGGCAACTTGAATGTGTTTTTTGATGTCACATCTGGAGACGGAACATATGCACCACGCAAACGACAAGCTTACGCAAGTAAACGTCTGCAAGAAGTCGTGTCTGATTTCCGGAGCCAGCAACACAAGCGGAAAGGCGGATCATCTGTGTATGTTAGTGGCGCGGGTGACGAACCAGAAGAAGGTCCAGCGAAGAAAAAAGTGAATGCCCAAGGTAAAGTCCCGGCTAGTGGGTCAGCAAGGAAACGGGGTAAGACTCGAGGAGGTTCGACCCGTAAGAAGAAAGAAGCGTCATCAAGTGATTATGCATCCGACAGTGCAGTCAACCCGGAAGAACATGAAGTACGACTCCGGCCAAGGCCAAAACCCGCATATAAAGGAGCATAATATAACTCCCCAGCAACCTCGTCTGCAGAATTATTCGATTGTGCAAGTCCCAACATTGTGATTCCTTTCACGCAGTACGACCATGTGTTTTCTCTTGACAAACACAGCGAAGCGAGTCTAATTTGAGGAAAGGTACTGGTTTCTGTTTAGATAGATGAAGCAATCAATCCTCCTCCCTAACGTCTTCCATTCTTGCCTAAAGACAGTTTCATAAAAGGGTCCTCGGCATTGAGGTAAGAATGATCGATCCTACCTTGTTCTCGTCCACCCCACCAAGCTCCGTGACAAGGCCTGAGAAGGGATACACGCGTGGGACAGCGGGCCTCTCTGGAACGAGGGCACCTTTCACAAGAAATCCAAAGGTGATAAACCCAAGGGTGACTAGTGTGAACTGGAAGAGGGCAACCGGAGGCGGAACGACGGGGATATCAGGTCCCCACATGGAGACAAGTTCTTCCTGTTCATGAAGCTGCGGAGATGTTCGTGAGATGAGCGAAAGAATAGATAAAACATTCCCAATTCACTGTATCCCCAAAATTTCTCCTCATTTGTGTGTCCCACCAACCTGTTGCGGGGAGGTACTGCCTGGATATCAACGGGAGTTGAGGGTAGCCATTCAGCTGCGGGTCAATATCCTCTTTAACGAAAGCTGGAGTGGCATATTTTCTGGGATAAAGCGACGATGGCCGCTTGGATAGAATGCGTATGCCGCCACGGATGGTGTTGGAAGAGTTCATAGGGAGGCATAGCACGTGCTTATTTTATTTTAGGCGGTAAAAATATTTAATAAATTAAAATTAAATATATACTAGGGTCTCTTCTCTTTTCCCGGAAAACGTGAAATACTGTTCGGCCATCATGGGTTGAAATTTACTATTGCAGAGGCAGATATAACGTCAACCACATTCCATCCTTCAGTACAACTGGCCCTCGTCAAAATTTCAGGTTGTCATCATGGATCATACTCCCGTTGTAAAGAATGTCGAGGAGCAGTTGATGAAGGAAAGAGTCCATCGACGGAAACAAGGCGATGTACCCTACCCTTTGGTCTACTCCAAGGACATGCTGAATTTGTAAGCCTGAGATGTGTCTTCCTGCTTTCATACCCGTATTTAAGCCGCTTCAGTGACAATTGGGACCACATGTTCTTGGTCAGTTGCTGCCGAAGTCTTACCATGCACCAATTCGATTCACCTCCATCTAACATCCTTGATTTGGGGTGCGGTGGTGGATTTTGGGCTGTAGAAGCCGCCAAACAATGGAAGGTCATTGCCGTCGTCACTTTATAATATTCAAAGAGTTTTGTGCTTATAAATTCGGAAACAGTGCAGTACTATAACTGGATTCGATCTCAAGGCGATACAACCCAACTTGAGTCAATTGAATGCTCACAGTGATGTTGGCCACAGGGTAAACTGGGTACATGGCAATTTGTATGTTTTACCCAAGATTTTATAACTCTTCTATTACTCACGTTATGCGAAAGGTTGGACAAGTTACCGTTTCCTGCGGAATGTTTTGACTTTGTTCGTATAGTCGGCATTGGACTCGGGGTGCCAGAGGATGAGGTTAGCTGAACCAAAGATATCCTAGTCATTTGAGCTAACTGCGTGACGCATCATCGCAGTGGCAATATGTTTTAGAGGTTAGCAACACCGGCTCTGGGAGGTAGACATCCCTCGTTCATAAACACAACACAGGAAGTTTCTCGCACCATGAAGCCGGGAGCCGTACTTGAGGTGGGTCTGCTCGACAAGCGCACTCCAGATTGATTCAGATACGACTGAATGTTTCCTCGTAGATTATAGAAGAAAATCTGATGTTCCCTGGTGGCAGCGCGGACGCCAGTCCCGCCGATAACTCGGTTTCGAGCAGTACCCAATCCGTCACAAGTGACACATCATTCGATTACTGGAGTCCTGGCTCCGATGAATCTCGCTCGTTGAAGGCGTCGTCAGGTCAAACTACCCTCCAGGATTCTTTGATGGGTGCGCCCTTGACCACTCGGTCAAAATCATCTTTCAGCCCTCCACCTTCCTTAGACCAACTTTCCAAATTTTCTCATCGGTCCTTAGATACTCAAGACCACACGAAATTAAAAGCTGCTTGGGAAGCCATGCTCACACACCGCTTTCTCGCACCCCAGCTTGTAACTGTTCTCCCCTTTTACCTTTCCTCGACTTTCGTAGATGTTCGGACTCATGACACGCTGCATATTCCTTTGCCGCCAAATTCACACTCCCGCAACCCGACCAATAACACACTAGACGGATCTGCAAGTCGACAGCACAGCCTTGAACCCAAAGGCTTATCTTGCATGAGATCTTCGTCACGTTCAACTGGGTCATCCGCAGAAGATTCAGTGGCTCGTTCAACACCTCCGCGGACAATTCCTTCTTGGCCGCCCATGCATCTGGCCAAAACAGTCCGCACAGCTGTCGCATGTAAGGAGTCGATATGGGTCGAATATGAAAAGCTGTTCGGTAACGACCTATCCGTTCCACCCGTGGCACGGATATTGAGCCGGATAGCCCGAGGTAGTCAAATCATGACTCAACAACCCTCAGTCCGCGAGGATTTTGAGACTGAATGGTTAAATTGGGAACAGTGGGTCGCACTTCATCACGCATTTGTGCTCGCCCTGACCCACTTCCAGTGACATGGCAGACCGTATCAACATGCGGGAGTTCATAATTTCTGAGTGTAAATGGGACGAGCCCTTAGTCGAACCACCAGACTGGCGTATATGGCGCAGCGGAACCATCAACAAAGGAACATCAATAACCGAGGGGACGGCTACAGATTTTTGTCGCTCATTACGAGGATTCGTTTGCTGGAAACCTTCATGATAGTGTCCGTGGGTGGTATATCTGGAAGGGACTTGTAGTATTACAAGTACAGATGCAACGATGCGACTGTACAGGAACTCGTGGCGTCAATTGCCCAATAGAGTAACTACCTGAAACCTTGAATGCAGCATAGACAGACTTGACCCATTTCTGCGACTTGGCTTTTTGAACAGATACCATCATGTCTGATACTGAGAAAACACCCGACAAATCGACTGCTGCTGCAACCGCAGAAAAGTCTTCCGCGGAGGCTGATCTCACCAAATATAAGGTGTGCCAAGTTAATGATGCCTCAACGGCTTTTTTATTTCCGTATCAGACAGCAGCGGAGATCGTCCACGGGGCCATGAAGAAGGTCATCGAGCTTTGTGTAGAGGGGGCGAAAGTGATCGATATTTGTATCGAGGGTGATAAGCTCGTTGAGCAGGGTACAGGAGCTGTGTACAACAAATCAGTAAAGGGGGTCAAGGTGAACAAAGGTGCAGTCATACCCCGATGCGTATTTTTGCTTCCGTTTTTTGACGGCAGAAAATGTACAGGCTTGGCTTTCCCCACTAGCTTGTCTGTGAACAACGTGGTGGCCCACTTTTCACCTCTGGCGTATGTCACCACGACACCTAGAAAATCCCAACCCAACTGACGTGTCTTATTGACCGCCCTAACAGTTCAGATCCTCTTTCATCGCAAACACTCGCTAAAAATGACGTTGTGAAACTTCAACTTGGTGCTCAGATTGACGGTTTCGCTTCCATCAGCGCAGAAACCATTGTCGTAGGTGCTACAGCACAAGAACCTGTCACGGGACGGCGCGCAGACGTCCTCAAGGCCGCTTGGCATGCTGCTGAACTCGCAATGCGGACGGTGAAAGTCGGCAACAAAAATTGGGCGGTCACGGACATCGTGAACAAGGTGTCTGCTAACTGGGGTTGCAAACCGGTCGAAGGTAGGTACTGTGTGCTGATATTGCTATTTGTAAGATCTAATCCGGTAACGACGCTGCCAGGTATGCTGTCCTGCCAGCAGACACAGAACGTTATCGATGGCAAGAAACGGATCATTTTGAACCCAAACGAGAACCAGAGGAAGGATTTTGAGACTATCACCTTTGCAGAGAATGAAGTTTACGGAGTCGACATTTTAATCTCGTCCGGCGAGGATGGCAAGGTGATATATATACGATGATTCGAGTTCTAAATTTTGCTCATCAGTTACATCGCAGGCGCGCATGGAAGAATCACGGACAACGATTTATCAGAGAGACTCGGCTGTCTCATACCAACTCAAAATGAAAAATTCGCGTGCCGTCTTCTCCGAGGTGCAAAAGAAAGCTGGAGCTTTCCCTTTCAACATCCGTTGTCTTGACGATGAGAAGCGCTCGCGTATGGGCTTGCAAGAGGCGGTTCAACACAGTTTGGTCAAGCCTTACGAAGTTGTGTCAGTCCATTGTTGATTTTGCTCTCTCTCAAGTTCAGGACTCACTCTTCTTCTTAGATACACGCCTGCGAACACTTTTGTAGCTGCCTACCACTTCACGATCGCTCTGCTACCCGCCGGCCCGTCGCTCATCACTCATCCGCCCATCTGGTACAAACCTGAGTTGGTGAAGACCGAAAAAGAGCTCGAAGATGAGGAGTTGAAGGCGCTGTTGGCTCGAAACTTGCGAGAGAACAAAAAGAGCAAGAAGAAAAAGGCAAAAGCCGAGGGTGAGACTGACGACGCCAAGTAGAATAATGAACCTTGAGCATGTAAAACGGAAGACCAATTGTTTGGACAATGTACCCATCACTTTACGATCGTCCCCTTTCTGCCAATTCTCCAAACTCTGCCAAGGTACGAACCACTAGGTCGACGTTCTCCAGGAAAGCATTGAGCGTCAACCGGGATAATCGGGTGGTGAATGTCTTGAACGTTCTAGAAGTTTTGATCAGTGTCTTGACAGCCAGTGGTGAATAGTTTGGTTGAGCATACGCAACCAGGACATCGTTCTCTACCGTCAATGTACGTTTCACTGCCTGTGGCTGCAATTCTGCGTCAACTTCTATACTTTGCTTCGCGATGGCTGCATGTTTGGACGACGCGAATGGAATCCGAACAATACTTTGCTGGGACGTTAGCTGATATACCTTTTCACGTAACTCGCTCACATAGTATGCCACGATGCATCACTAGACAGCATCGTATGATACAATGATAGGAAAGTTGCCATTGTTTGGCGCAGGGTGGCATAAAAAAGTAATAATTCAAACACAACGGTACATGTAGTCAGAGAGATCGAGATGCCAGTGGCTGCCTGGCCAGCTCGACTCCAGATCTAACCCGAGACCAGAGAACCTCCCAAAAACCCTTGTCCTACGACATCCACATGAAAAGCAAAACATACATTTATCTCCGGATTAAAAAAACACTGGGGTATCATACCCGTAACATTTGGCCCGGTGGCCAAAGGTATTATTACAGGAGGAGGGTGACAGTGCCCATAAAAACACTCATGGCGAGCACAGGGCCACTGATTTGGCGGACTGTGAGTGCAGCAGAAGACAGCGGGTTGCTGCCGGCATTATTAATAGCACCGGCGCCCTCCGTGTTGCCGCTGTACGAGGGGGTTGGAGAAGCAGTGGGCAGACTAGAGAGAAAGAAAGCAATGTTAATGAGCTAAATTGGTGGCCAATTCTGTGCAAACTTACGTGGTCGTGGAAGTTGTGGAAGTCGCAGAAGCCAAAGGCACTGTATCCTTCTTAACGGTAGCACGATCTGCTGGGGAGAGACACGAGATGTCGTCGCTCGCACCAACGACAATCTACACGAACATTAGATTTGAGCTCATCAAAAGGCAAGATGAGCGGCTAACGTCACCAGTCCAGGCTTCCTCACCAGCGAGATCCTGAACTGTCAACGCAACCTTGGACTTGGCTGGGAGGGCAACTTTCCACGTCATGGAAGATCCAGCATGATCACCGAGGTCGGCACTGAGAAGACAAATTAATGGGGTTTCACGATATTTCGAACAGGTCATACAGAGGATCACCGCAAGGATCAGAGGCGTGCACGACAATGAGGTTGTAAGGTCCCTTGGTACTATCCCAAGTGACATGAACATCTTGACACTACAGAGATGAGAAATCAGCACACTACCGCCGGATATTCAAGCATCGCTGGGGCATACCTGCGTAAGTTGCGGGGTACGCATGGTAAAGTCGGCAACTACGCCTTGGATGGCGGGTATAAGCAAGAGAGCGACAGTAATGAGCGTGGCGAACATGTTGTGGAAAAGAGTGAGCGGGACGGTGGGGACGGTGGGGTCGGGGGGAGAATCGTAAAGCGAGAAATTACAAGATGATGCGGCACAAATAATGGTAAATACTGTACTGCTATCCACAAATAATACCGACTCGTACTACCGTGACCCGCCCTATAATTTAGTCTTTCCCTTGTAGCTCGCTAGCATTGTCCTCTTTGATATCCTGCGCGAAACAGTGTCATCATGGGGCTCGTCGCCATGATCACCAACACTCACCCAGAATGCGGCATCGCAATAGGCATATTCTTGCGACCTTCAACCGCAACTCGCTCCTCAACTGGTACATAGTCGCGCTTGGGGGCGCCGACGTATATCTGGATATATCTGAGTTTCATGTGCAAGGCGCAATAAGCAAGAAATCTACCTGGCGGGGACGCCAGATTTTTACGCCGCCTTCTTGAAGCATCATCTGCATCTTTGTTAGTCACTGTCTTCGCAATCGGCACAAGCTCACCTGACGCCAGTGGGCCAACCACCCAACTACACGAGGCACCACGAAAAGAACGGGAAAGAAATCCATAGGGAAACCTGTGTAACTACTGTTTCAATACTCAAGCCATTACCCTATGCAGACGTGAACTTACCCATAGCACGGTATATCAGCCCGCTATGGGAAACAATTCATATATGTGCCAAACCCGCATCAAGACAAAATGAGAAGACGTACCTCCTTTGTTCAGGACTTAGGATCAGTGAGTTCCTCAGGGTCAACGGTCGTATAGGGCTCACCAGAAATCAACATTCGGAGCCAACTTGCGCTTTATGAAGTATTCGTCTTTCATGGCGGCGTCATGAAGGGCCATAGCCGTTTCCAACAGTTCGTCTTTGCCGGTGCTGCCGCATCGCCGTGTGTATTGTCAGTTTCCAGGACTCTGAAGATGTACGGTAGCCCACATTTTGAATACCTCATCAGCAGTTTTGCGGACAATGAATGAGCGGGGGTCAGACTAGGTTTAAAGGATTTAGTCTCGCTTTAGAAGAAAGACCGACGTGCACCCACGGTCTTGTAAACACTGCAACCAGTCACAAGGAGAAAAGTCAGACGAATCTTCTCCTTACCGGAAACGTATAACCTACCGATGTCCAAAGCCCGAGAGCACCTTCTCGCGTTTCTTGACCGCCTCAACAAATGCCGGTACATTGTCGGGGCTTTCGCGCAGTGTGAATACATTAATCCCAGCCTTGATACAGACGCTTACCTGCCAATGGAGATGAGCATCCGGATGACAGCTTCATTAGCACCACCTATGTAACAGCACTCTCTCAGAGACATCAAACGCAAGAAAACTGAAACGACCAACCATGCAAAGGGCCATATAACGACGCGCAACCAGCCCTAAGCCCAACACTTCAGCCAACCAAAACTCAATAAGAAGCCAAGAATATACTCACGCCATAGCAGAATATGGGTCAACGAGAGAGCTACCGGTTTGCAGGACCGTCGTGGCCGACGCATTCAATTCGTGATCGGCATGTAGGAGGAAGAGTACGTCAAGAGCTTTTTCGAGAACGGGGTTTGGTGCATAGTCTTCTTCCCCGATGTGGTCCATCTGGTACAGGAAGCTGGACAAGTGATAAGTTAAGTCCGAAACAAATGAAGGCAATAGTTGACTTACGAGCCAGTGTAGCTAAGGCCTGTCGGGGGTGTCACAAAGTCTCTACCTTGACGGACACGATATGCCATCCTGAAAATTTGACCAATCGATTTCAAGCTAACGCATCAAGCAAAAGGACGAGATCACTGACGCAGCGAGTGTAGTAGCCTTCCCGATCAATCTATATATTTGCTTGTCCATCATGGCTAGAGATGCCTCGTCGCCTGTTGTGAATAGTTTTTGTCCTTCACGCCGTTGCCATTAGCTGTGCGTTCAGTCACTCAAGATGATGATGCTGCTTCTACCTCTAAGAGAAGGATTTGCTTCACTGTAGTACGATCCCAAATATGCAAAAGCACTCGTAAGGATTGCCATGGGATGGGCATCATAACTTCCAAAATAAGAACCATATTGAAAACCTTGTGGGAAGCGCACTCACCGGAATGAGCGGAAAAATCCCTCGGCATCTGAATGAATCACTGTATGATTCATGATTTCCTTGTGGAAGACCGTGAACTGGTCTTTCGTTGGGAGGGCGCCATATATGAGGAGGTATGCTCTACGAGGAGGAATGAAACGAAAGTCAAGATAATACTGCATAAACGTACGATTCCAAATGTGACGAATGAACTGCCAATTGCTCGATAGGATAACCTCTGTATACGTCCCATGCTTAGAGTGATGTGGGCTCCAAGAGAATAAAATGCTGACCTATACCGAAGAACTACCATTTAGGTTTAGCATCCATTCGACAATACAAAATGATGTGTAGACGAACCTCCAGCATCCCCGTCAATATACGTGATCGTGCTCCGTATGACGGCGGTGTTCAAGAAACCTCTGTCTGATACCCGCAATCCTTTCGTCGTTTCATTCTCCTCTCTTTCACCCGACTTCGCTGAGGCAGATATGTCTTTGAAAGCAGTAGCGGGGATACTGTTGTCCTTAATCCTATTGAAAAATATGAGGTAAACGAACAGGGCCAGCATTGCGATTGGGCGAGTCGTACGGGATAGTATACAGCTTTCCCGTGCGGTTATCGCGTACCGTCAGGCTCTCGTTGTTGTCAGAATCCAATACCCTGCCCATGGAGGTGGAAGCAAAGATCGGTGCGGGAAAGCTCAACTGCTCGGTGTCCTCCAATGGCCGAATCACATGCATGTATGCGTACGGCATACGATGCCGCGTACTCTAAGTTCCGGTTTTCGTTCTGACGAAATACATGTTTAGACTACAGGTAAAGACCTTCAGGCGTTCCCTCGTTCTTCCTGTAAAGAACCTACGAAAAAAGTTCAGCATGAACTCGCGCAGCATATAAACGGAACGTACCTTCTCTCTCGCTGATGTGAAATCGGCCTTCGTTACCCTCATCCGTCGTTCTCTCAGCGCGAGTAGCCCGGCCTCGGTACACACCGCCTTGATGTCCGCACCGGACAAGTCATCTTTCGTAGTGACAAAGTCCTCGAGATCTACGTCTTCACCCAGACTCATGCGCGACGTATGTAGTCTGCCCAACCGAAGACAATGAGTCGTGGCTGGCATGTTTACGGTCAAGGGGAAACTGACTTGAATATGTGTCGCTTGGTCTTGACGTCAGGCAATGGGAACTCGATCTTGCGATCGATACGGCCCGGTCGAATTAGCGCAGGGTCAAGAGACTCGATTTTATTCGTCGCCATGATGACCTTCACGTCTCCGCGAGTATCGAATCCGTCCAGTTGATTGAGAAGCTCCAGCATGGTTCGTTGAATCTCACGTTCACCGCCAGACGTTGAATCGTACCTTATAAGAACAGTAAATAAGATAACATAGGCGGCAGATAAAAAGTGAGTATACCGCTTCGTGCCAATAGCATCGATTTCATCAATGAATACGATACTTGGCGCGTGCTCCTCTGCAACACGGAACATCTCGCGCACAAGCTTAGGTCCGTCTCCAAGATATTTTTGGATCAACTCGGAACCAACGACACGGAGGAATGTTGCAGACGTCTGATTTGCAACGGCCTTTGCGAGGAGGGTCTTTCCGGTACCCGGGACACCATACAGGATGACCCCTTTCGGTGGCTTGATACCCATCTCTTCATACAACTCAGGATGCGTAAGGGGTAACTCCACGGATTCCTAGTCGAAGACACAACAATTAGTCACGCGTGTAGATGAAAGGTGTAAAGAAGTGCCTTGATTTCTTGAATTTGTTGCTCCAGTCCACCAATGTCAGCATAGCTCTCTGTTGGCGCTTTGTCGAGTTTCATGAGTCTGACCATAGGATCCGCGTCGTCCTGCAAGATACCGACGATTGCTTGCGACTTGTGATGGAGAAGAACCTGACAGCCAGGCTCTAGAAGATCTTTGTCAACATATGACATGATTGAAACGTAGAATTCGGGTCCAGACGCAGTGCTAATAATGGCGTGGTCGTCGTCGATTATCTCCTCCATGGTTCCGACGGCCATCGGACTCCCACGGAGATCATCCACCCTAGACCTATCCTCCTCATTCTTCTCCTCGCGCGTGGCCTCCGGTTTCAAACGTTCCTGGTTCTGAATGAACTCTTCCTCGAGAAGTAAATAGTCCTTGATGCGTTCCATCTTGAGCAGTTTGAGACGGCAGCGCGTGGTGGGAAATACTGGAGGGAGCTTAGAGGCTGCGTCTGGACCGCGTCTCTTCTTCTTTCCTACTCGTGTCGGGAGAGGCGGTTCCCATTTCTTTTTCTGTGGCTGCTGGTCCTTTGGCTTGTCTTTCTGCTCCGTTGGAGGTTGTCCCTCGGCGGGAGGCAAACCTGACGGTGTGTTACCCTTGAACGGTGCTCTTAAGCATCCCGAAGACTAGATATAAAGACGAACATACCATGATTTACTGTAGAAAGTATGAGAGCAGGGACGGACGCGTCACCAAACTGAGTTTGAATTCTGACTGCTGGCTGCGACAGCTCGTGAATTTCGTTCAAGTATTATGGATATCGCCAGTCAACACGTCGCAACGCCTCTGACCTCAACGTCCCAGTTCATCCAAGCAGGTGTTTACAACCCGAAATACACTATGTCTCCCTAGTATTCACCCCCAATATTCATTCAGATGATGACGATGACCTCGACGAAGAGTCTATCCCCGGATTTTCGCATCCTTCGCTTGGTCCAGGAAATTCTACACCAGCCCCTGACAAGGGAAAGAGTCGCGCTCAAGATCAGCTTGCTCCAACATCAATAAATGGGCCCGCAAGTGCCGCTGTTTCGGGAAACATTGGGAGTTCAAGTGGCCCGAGCAGGCCCACAAGACAAATGATTGGTGGTATGCAAGTTGAGACGCGGTAAATTAGCACCATGTCCTAAAAATGATACGCTGGCCAATGTTGAACGCTTTTTCCCTGAAGATATTCGGGCAGTGATACTTTGGACGAGCCCGTGACAACTACAATCGTTAGTTTTGGCACCAGTTGGACGACAGTTTGATGATTTAACATACCCTCTACTTAGGCCCGTGACTTGGTTTCCATTTATTCGAAGCTCGTTCAAGTTCTGTATCCACGGAGGTCCAAGGGCCGTGAAGTTCTCAAGTGAGCTTTTCCCCTGTCTTCTCAATTCAGCGAGTTGACAGATGCTTGCCCAACAGAGATTGGGATCTTTGGGGCCCTCTGCTTCTCTGTCTTCTACTCGCTATCATGTTGAGCATAAATGTGCGTGGCAGGCCACGTTGGATACCTGAGTTTCCTCATCTTGTTACTAGGCGCCTCCCACCCAATCCCTCGGCGTGTTTACAAGTGTCGTCGTCATTGTCTCATTGGGTTCTCTTGTGGTGACCGTGCAAGCAAAGGTACGTCTCTATTCACATCCATTCCAAGCTTAACTAACCTCCTATCCAGCTCCTCGGAGGTCGAGTGTACGTTCCCAGTATGACGTGCAGACTACATCACAACTGATGGAAATCCTCCCACCGGCTAGGTCCTTCTTCCAAGGCCTATGTGTCCTCGGCTACTGCGTGGCGCCATTAGATATTGCAGCACTGATTGCCTGTTTTGTGCGTATTATCTGGATCCGAGCACCTGTAGCACTCTTGGCGTGGGCTTGGTGTATATGGGGTACGGAACACATACCATGTCAATATTTCATGTGCTGACTTGATGTGACAGCTTCTGTTAATTTCCTTGACGGCACAAAAATAGAGCAGCAACGTATTTTGCTGGCGGTGTATCCACTGCTGTGAGTCGTCTTCTCACTTTTTAGTGTCCTTCAGCTGAACGTACGATGATATGCAGTCTCTTCTACTTTATATTGGCCTGGATGATACTCATCCAATAGTTGGTCTTGTGTAACAAATATACCACTTTTTGGAGGTGTCATTGAAGACAAGCATGTACCGCCATCAAACAGCTTCGTCCGGCTGTGCCTTGGTGTATTTATGATGTCCCCTTGGGGTTCCGTTGTACAGTATTGGCGAATTCGTTTGGACCTGTGATGTCCTGTGCAGCCCATTCTTGCTTCTTCCGCTATTAGTAGATAAGATAAGGAATTCCCCATTTATTCATCAATGTCTCTCAGAGTTGGATACGGTACGTAGATAACTCATTCACCACCACCACAACTCAACATCTCTCAGTTCGAGAGCACTTCTCGTCTCCCCTACTACAATTTTCACAGGACGACCAAGACAAGACTTTCACCCTCGTCGAGTGTCCAAGTACGTTGTTACAGACAGTAATATTGAGTTCGTCTAGAGGTCTACCTCTTTTAAGGTGGAACAGGCCAGTTGATTGCGCGACTCACGAACGACGAGATTGATGTAGCTATGTAAGGAGCAATGTGGTCCTGCGAACGAACCGGCAGCTGACGGAGGATTGGCAGCGCACTCACCGATCCGCTCATCTATGGCATAACCAAGGGGTCAGACTATAAGCTTGTAGGGAGCTATGTAACCACTCCACTGAATTGGTGAGTGTCTTCTTAAAAACAACTATGCAGAAAACAAAGTTTTCCGGACAGGGCCGTGATCACAGGCAAGAACTCGACATTCAAGCAAATTTCTGATTTGGAGGGCACGACCATTGGGGTCTCACGACTCGGAAGGTCATAGTCAATGGTAGGGTCTAGTGTACACTCAGCTGATATTGTCGGACGAATATTCGCAGTGGAAGCCAAACGATGGCGTACGTGATGGCTCTACAATTAGGTTGGCCCACGGGTGACTTGAAATTCAAAGGTAGCGATTCGTCAATTCCACCGAAGATCAAGCCTGACCATAAAAAAATGCAGTGAATAACGACATACGTGGTCTCATCGATTCCGTCAACGATGGATCGACCAGTGCTTTTATGTGGGAATGGTTCACCACCAAGCCATTCGCCGATGCCGGCGAAGTCCGCTTTGTATGCTCCCTCCCTCCCATGTCTATTTTCCCTATGGTACTTCTGTTACAGATAGGATCGGTACCGACGCCTTGGCCTTCATGGCTGATCGCAGCCCACCCCTCCCCGGCTCGGGTCCCTCCGGATGTCCTCCGCAATTTTTTAGGAACCTTGTCGAAATATGTCCGCTCGTTCGGTAACGCGTTGAATGCAGGACCCAGCCTTGCGTTTATCAAAGAGAAATTTGGATACCCAGAGAAAGATATCAAGGTCAGTCACTTCGGAAGACGTTCTGTGTGAATCCATTCTATTGTGACGCAGGCATGGTTAGAAACGGTACGGTACCCAGAGGACTGTACAGTTATCCCCCAGAAGGTCATCACCGATACGCTCAGGTTAGTGGTCGTCGTTTTGATCTATGTTGCCCTTTGACATTTTCCCCAGTGTCCTTGAACAAGCCGGAATCATCGAGCGTGCGGATAGTGGGTTTGACATCCAACACTTTGTTGGCAAATATGTCACACTCAAGTAAGAAGATCCTCGTAAGAATTTTTTACATACTACTTGTTGTCGAACAATTGATTCAATTTTATTATCGATTAGACAGCTACTGTTCGTTACGAAGAGAGCGTATCGCCAATTAGTAACGATGAACTACATGTATGCGAGAACATTACAAGATGGCGTGTTAGATAAAATTAATCAAGAAAATGCGATTGATAAGTTCTGATGCTAGGGTAGTGTCCAGTGCGTAGATCTACGAGAAATCACATTGCATAGCCTCATAGAAGGTTGTCCATGGTCAATAAGAACTGAGAAGCCTAGCCGTGAAAGGGCAGTCAGGTTCCTATGTGATTCTTTTGGATCGACTGAGGCTCACTTTAACCAAAGAAGGCCACCACCACTCTTCTCTCTGACTAGTTCCCAATACCGGGGTACGGCAGCATCTCGATTCAAACACTGCAGCAACGTCTGCCTTCCCTCTTTCGTCCCGTCCGCTTCCAGAATCCATTCGCCGTGCCATCCGTCTCCTAATCCTTCTTCCCGCCTCCACACTCTCGCCGTCCACATATACTTCTTCACCAGTGCATGTCCACTGGGCGAGTGCGGACTCGGCACGTCAACCGATGTGAGTGTCAAGGTTAATTCGGGGACATTGTCACATGGCGGGAGACTGAGAATATACGTTGGGTTCACGAAGGGAGGAAGTAGATGCATGTAATAAAAGGGGGACGGGAGGGACAAGGGCTCCTCCAATGGAGGAGACTCCGGAGGACTGAATGGGACGATTCTTTCACCATCATAGATAAGCCATGTCCGCCTCGCAGTTTGTCCCGGGAGATCACCCTCCGAAGTACCATCCTCAGCTTGCGCAGGCGGCACGTATCCGAGATTGCAGATAATATCTCCAGCGGAAAGATGTTGCCAAAGTCCAGAGAGCATTAATTGCTCTTCACACTGGTGTATGGAATCTTCCGAAAGCTCGGAACATGATACGAAGACGCGCAGGATGGGGGCACGAGTGCGGAAAGCGGACATCCTCACGTCGTGCGGTGAATTACTGCCGGTTATTGATGGGATACTTTCGGTCATAGAGTTGCGGGTGGCAGGGGTGGGAAGGGACGACTCGCTAGACAAGTCAGATGAAGGAAATATGCGATCTGATCGTGACAGCCGTTTGGACCACTCGTCGTCGGACGCTGGTGCCGACCTTTGTAGGGACCGTCTCCAGCTTCCGGAGTAGAGTTTCAATGTGTGCGGTACGTAAGCCGGCGGTGGTGGCACCTTGTCGTTACGGCCGAATATGGAAAGTCGTCTACCTTTTGAGATGGAGGACGAGAGGCTGTGCAGTGACGGACGCGTGTGTTTCACAGGGACACTAACGCTGGAAAGGGAATTGCTGCGGTCAGGCACCCGGAAGTACGGAACAGATAATGGTGCTGGGAACGTCAGTTCCCGAATGCCTAACTCAGCGCGCCATCGAGGTTCCTTGGGTTCCGGTAGAACAGGAGATGATGAACTGTGCACGAGAGACTGAATGAGTAATACGAATCGTGAGTGGGCCAATGCGAGGGCAACCAATTTGGCCGACATTGCTTGCTGTTCTCTATCTGATAACACAGAAAGTGCATGCATCGGATACCGATGGAGGGGTACCCGTTGTGAGAGCACTAGTTTTTCCCGATTGAACACGACATGTATATGGAGACAGCGGTGAGTAACTCACAAAATAAGTTCAAATCACGTAGGGTGACATGAACATCCTGGTATCGCCGAAGATCACGGTTGCGCACACAAGCTCGGTATCCCGGCACGTAATGTGATAGGATAGCATCTTTGAGCGCAGGCGAATGGAACAGTTGTCGGGAATCACTACACGTGTTTACAAGGGACAACCAGTCCTGCCAGTCCAGGTATTTCAGGAGCTGGGTGAGGATCTTAGGGTGCTCCATGAGTGAGATCAGAGTGTCTCGACGCTCAAAGAAGCTGTCAGGAGTAATTGGCCGCTTGACAGCCACGAAACCCTGCGATTTACGCGTGAGTATAGGAGGTTGTGGTAGGGGACGGGGTCTGGACAAAAGGGCGGAGTGGTCGACGAAAGTGTGGTGGTCAAGGTTAGACGCCCTGTCTGGAAAACGAAGGATCCATGAGGGTAAGGTTGCGACAGCCATGTCTAGGCAACGCAAACCTGGAAAGATAAACGGACAAGGAGGTCAGTGACAGAAGGTATTTGTAGGAAATACTGGCCGCGTTTTTACGAGGGGCATGCTGTCACCGCCCATGAATTATTTGACGCTCAATCAGAAACTCAGACATATTGAGACTATACTGGGTGGCGTGCGAGCTTCTTAGGGCTGTTCCTCGTAAGCGGTGCGGCGGCACTCAGACTTTCAACACAAATGCCACCCAATCCAAACGTGCGTACAGGATCTCCATCTCAACCAGTCCTGGCAATGCTAATGTTTTGGTCTAGCCTGCTGATCTAGAACGTGACATTTTTGGCGGCTCTGATTCGGAGCTTTCATCCGATGAGGACGATGGCAAGTCTCTAAACTTCAGTGCACATCACTAACACACTAGTCTTTTCGTGACAGAGGTACCTCAGCAACAACACAGGCGCCGTGAATCACCAAAGGCACCTGCAGACGAATACGAATCATCCGCAGGTGATTCTGGCGACGAATATGTTCAGGACAGACATAACGTGGTGAAACCGAAGAGACGGTCGAAAGTTAGGCGGGATGACGATGAAGTAGGGGAGCGAAGGCGTGCCCCGAAGAAAAGGAAGCGCAAGGTCGTTGTCGAGCAAGATCTTAGCGAGCTTCCGGCAGAGCAAGGTGTGTTGTGAGCTTTGCCTGATGTTCAGTATTAAATACCATGCACAGCCAACAAAATCCGTCTCGATATGCAGATAGAAGCCATTCTAAAACCAAAGAAGGCTGCACGCCCAAAGAATAGAAAAAAGGACGCAGAAGAAGAGGCCTTGGACCGATTTGCGGACGAGGAGGTCTCACGTTTGCGGGAGGCTATGGTTGCTGCCGCCATGGAAGACATTCAGTCCAATAAGGAAAAGCTACCGGCAACAGCGAAACTTAAGCTTCTGCCACAAGTGATGGAAGTTTTGCGCAAGTAGGTCCCACATGACCACCATACTTACTTGTGGTGCCTGACATCCCTATCACCAGGGCGTCACTTGCCCAATCGATAGTAGATAACAACCTACTGGAAGGCGTTCGCCGATGGCTGGAGCCCTTACCGGACCGATCACTACCGGCGCTTAATATCCAACGTGATTTTTTCCCCATCCTGAAAAAGATGGAGTTCATCGATGGTGCAGTCCTTAAGGAATCTGGTCTTGGGCGTATTATTCTATTCTACACAAAATGCAAACGCGTTACGCCGGATATTGCACGGACAGCAAATGATCTGGTATCGTCTTGGTCGCGACCGATTATCAAGCGGAGTGCGTCTTACCGGGATAGGGTTGTACCAACGGCACAAGAGGGTGACAACGAAGGAGGGGTAATACGTGGGGGTGAAAGGTTGAATGCGATTTTGGCAAGAGCGAAAGAGAGCGAGAAGCACAGGGTTCGGAAGAATGCGGTGATGATACCGCAGCGAGAGCTTGGGAGCTACTCTGTTGCGCCGAAGATGAACGCAGGGGTTATGAGAGGGAACGTAAGTGTCGATGTGGACATTGAACGGAGAAGGAAGAATGCGGAGAGGTTGAGGAGTTTGACGAGGAAGGTATCTATGAAGGGTTGATGGGAACAGTGATTCGATCTGATGGGTGAACACGATGCATCCAGGCTTGTGAATAAAACAATTAAAATAATAAAATAATATAAATAATAAAATAATCGGAGTTTGAAATTTAAACCCCCGTCGTCTTTTGCCCATAACTCTTTACCGCCGCCTGTCGTTCTTTCTATTAAACTCATTATGCAGGCCAGAAGGCCCTCGGGCCTCTTTCCTTTGGCCATCGTCTTACCCAACCCTCCCCTTCCACGTCGGCGCTCCTCGTTGCTCTCAGCGTCGTCGACTTCGCCTCACACTCCTCGCAGTTGCGGATCACCAACTTGCCCCTCTTTGTTCTTCACCACATCAGCTAACAGAAAGAGCACAGATAGCTGGAATAGCTCAAATCAGGACGAACTAGAATGGGAGTGGAAACCAGAACAGACTTTGTTGCTTTCAAGGGTATCTTTCTTTCTTCACACATAACGCGTCCTTACTCACTCGACCTGTTAGACTCTCGATGCCCTGCCTTCTCACCTGCTTACCCCCTTCAACGGACCAGTTCCACCCTCAAACCTTCTCGATAAGATTGCACGCGGAGTCTCACAAGCAAAAGGTCCAGAAGACTGGCCTCATTCTATTCGCGCAACTCGCGCCAAGCTTGTCGAGATATCTCGCGTCCGTGCTAAAGAGGCCGCTCAGGACAACAGCAAGATTATCACAGAAGAGGACGACGAAGCCTATTTTGGTGATGTGTTGCAGCAGACCACCAACACTGGTTCCCGCCGTCCGTTGTACAGACAATCGAGCATGGATTTTATGAACACTGCGAAACCTAATCTCAAGGACAATGATCATCTCAATCGGTACGCCCCTCACTCACAAGGTCGAGATCTCTGAGCGAGTGATTCTGATTCACGTAATCTTAGCCTTTCAAATCGTCTCCAACGGACAGATCGACTTATTTCAAACCCATCGTATCATCCCTATTCACGCCCTTCACTTCACCGATCCCCCTCTTCCAATTCACATCTCGACTCATTTCCACCTTCGCTTTGTCTTAGCCCCTCTACCCCAAGCTCTACAACCCTCAACTCTTCGTTCGCCTCCGTCCCTTCTCGCCCCCTCAACATCCGCCGTTCCACATCCACGCTCTCTAACTCTTCAGATCCATACCTTCTACCATCCTTCCCAGCTATGGCTGAGGACCCTCGTGTCCAACGCGTGAGACGGTCCGATCCGTTTTGTACTTCTCCTTACAACAATGGTAACGTAAGCGGCACCAAAGGGACGAAACAAACCTTGAAACGTGCTCCATCGTTCGGTACAACGACCCGCGACACAGAGAATAACGGTCACTTGTCACCGTACCCATCTTCAGACGAAGAGGAGAAGATTAGGAGTAAAAAGGCCAAGAAGCAAAGGACAAAGATCACGCTTGCAAAATCACCTGCTCCAACCTCCCCTCCTTCGTCCCCTGTAATCCTTTCACCCGTACCCAACAAATCACGATCCAAGCCAAAACCACCGATCCCTTGCAAGGACTCCACGTCCTCGTCTTCGAAAAGTGGAAGCGGGTCGTCCACAAGTAGGAGCAGCAGCAGCAAAACCGTAAGTACAGCAGCTACGACTGTCACGACCAAGTCTTGCTCCTCTTCGACATCTCGTCCCAAAGCGAATCTCCAGCGCAATCCGAGCATCTTCGGTGCCGAACTCCCCCATCCCCAGACGCCCACCAAGTCACCGACTCAGACTCGGTCTCCCACACGTACACATCCTGTCAACACGACCCCCGCTATCCCGGCTGCGCACCCCACAAAGACACTCCGCCGGGTTCGCGCGACGAGTTTCGCGCGCGCGCCTGCCAGGCGGATATCGTTCGGGAGCTTAGTCGCTCCTGCCGAGGAGGTTAGTCCGGATGCCGAACGCCCAGCCGGGGCGTTGGGGAGCGCGTTTCAGTTGATGTGAAAGGAAACCGGTGTTGGAGGTAGACCCTCGACCTCATGGATGCCCCTGTAACGAATTTCGGCCGTTCGATTGGCCCACCACTCTCCTTCTCTTTGCGAATTGTACACCATGTATTACCATCAGCGGACGGAACTACCAACCGGATACTGCACACCTCGCTCATTCCATTGCTCAACTCATTTTCGCATTCGCTGGAATTTATTTTTCATACGGCTCAATCCACAATGGTCTCATCATTGCAATTTTTCAAGACTCGTCGACTCGCCATTCGTATGGCCATCGGACAAGTTATGTCATCACGCTCCTTTCCTTTGTGTAATTTGGAATCCCTTGCATCATCTCTTGTTTCAACTGTTCGAGTACTGCCATTCTTCCCCTTTTCATCGCCTCTTGTCGTCATATATCCACGCGGCACCTTCCTTTCCATCAGGGCCCCCTCACCATATCACGGCCATCGCTCATGTTTCTTTGCCTTTGACAGGCTAGGCTTACACAGTCGCATATTTAACACCGTCGTACTCGACATTCACTCACTCATTTGCCACTCACGGATACACTCACTCATTGCACATCACATTCATTGTCCCTGTCTCTCTCATCATTGGTTATCGTGCTTGCAATTGGATAAGCTGTATGAGTGCTCATTACGCTCTTCTTCCCGTTATCAAATTTGATTTCTTTTCGTTCCCACCCATACTTGATGTTTACTGATGTTTTTACTTCTTGGATTGTGAGTTTTACTTGTCTGGACTAAATACGGATCCAATTTCACACCATATGAATGCATGCTGGTCCCAAATTACGTGAAGATCTTCGAGGCAAGAACCACCCATACAACGTCGATCTAGATATCCACGAGTTTATTCACATGAATAAAACGTGTACGAGAAGATTCAGATTGCAGGGCCAAATCTGCAAAATCTGCCAGCCAGGAAGCTCGACCATGAGAAGGAACGTGTTTGATCGCATTGGAAGCCGCCGCATGTATTCACTCCTGGCTCCGCCTATTTTTGCACAGAATGATCATCATGGCATCGGTAGTTTATTGTACTTGCAAGTTTGCAACATAATTTTGGACTGCGCAAAATTCAGCAAAGTTTATCTTTAGCATTTGATAGACAAAACCGGATTGCGGAGTTCACAAGGATATGGTAACGCCGTCACCATCTAGTCCCACGTCTGCAATGTTTAGCGGCTAGACCATCTCGGATGGGCTATTACTCACCAACTCTGAAGCGCTCCATGCTTCAACAATAAAAACCGACATGTACTGTGCCGACATCATTTTGAGGCAAAACGTGTAGCCTATTTCGGTGTACAATGGGATGGAACGGTTCTGATAGTCGCGTTGATCACATTTATCGGGTATTGAATTACACAGTAACGTTTTTAATCAACTGCAATTCACTTGAGTCAGTCGGCATGAACATACAGCATGTCACCCTTGGCCAAAGTCTGCACCCCCTTTCTCTGGAGTCCCTCAATGCGATTCACCTAGGGCTGCCGCCTCGACCGCCTCAGCCTTGGCGATCTGTTTCCGTCTCCGTTCTAAAATTTCTTCACGCTTCTCTGCAAGTAAAACCCCAGCCCGCTGGTCCCATTGATATGCCCAGTATCCTGCAAAACCAAAAGTGCCCATGGCTATCAGGTGGCCAATTGGATCTGTATGTCGGCAATAAGTCCGAGGTGCGACCAGACGCCAGTAATACGTACTGCTGGTCAGGCTTCTCTTTTGGATGCCCAGCTGGCCGAACCTTGCCACCAGCCCGAAGGCGGAAAACCCGAGAATGTTAACGAGCAACGACATTCGCCTCAAACTTGAATACCGTGACGGTCACGTCACTGTGTGACAGGTCGTTCCGATTCACTGTTATCCACTCTTATTATAATGAGTCAAGACATATCGGCGGTAGAGAATAAAATCACGACCGCGAAACGGAAGAAAGAGATTGCAGATCAAGCCTTCATGTCTGGACAATTGAAAGATGGTAGGGCGCAATGCTAAGCTTTCTCAGTTTCTGGAGCTTTAATTTCGTGTCTTGCAGCTCTCAAATCGTATCATGAGGTGATCCCTCAAGAAGATCACCGTGTCACTTTGACTTCTGACATTATGATCTCAAGTCCTTAATGTACCTTGTAGGGATTGACAAGTGTGTAGTATCAAATCTGCAGGGAGATCAGTCCATTGACGGATGCTTACTCCCAGGAACGCGTTGAAAAGCCTAGGAATGACGACACCTTCCACCAGCGACACGGTCGACCCGAAGAAAGAGAAAACGGAGGCATGCTCTCGCGCCTGCAAATCTCGGATCAGTATTGAACTGAACACAGGTCGACGAGATCGTTGAGAAGGTTTATGCGAACATGTCGGCGTGTCATCTGAAGCTGGAGAATTGGAAACGGGCTGTAGAGACCGCAGACAAGGTTCCCTTTCAAAATCCATAAACCCAGCGGTGGACTCAGCACCATGGCTTGCTCTAGGCACTTGCGAAGAACGAAAACAACTACAAGGCCTTGTTTCGAAAGGGTAAGGCTCTGGGCGAACAGGGTTTCTTTGAAAAGGCAGAAAGAATTCTAGAGGACTTGAAAACAAAAAACCCTACCGGTGCAACACATTCGACACTCCTTTTCCACTCTGGCTGATTCTTGAAATCTGTTAAACAGACGCCGCAGCTGTTGAGACCGAGCTCGCAAGGCTTCGGGCCATGGACAACGAACGAGAGAAGGCTCACAAACAGAAGCTTAAAGGTACGGTTAACTTTTCTGGATATAACTCCGGTAACCCTGATTTGGAAGTTCAGGCTTCTTGTCTCGAGATAGGGGCGAAAAAAAGACTGCTGAGATCACGCCGTGAGGTCTTGATATCTCGTTTTACTACCAAGCCTGCTTTCTTCCTGTATTGTTTTCTCACCGCATGTATCAGAACCAATCCATGTCAATGTAACACCGAACTGACATTCCGGGGTCACATGACATGGTTCACGCTTTCCCACTGGCAGTACGAAAATGTCTGCACTCCCAAAGTCTTCTCTTACGTTGTCCTTACTTGAGACATATTTCTCCACAATAAAGGATATGCGTACCTACTTATCTGAAATTTTGCAATCTGAGGCATCCGACTCTGGTAGTGGCGGTTTTCCGTTCACGCCGAATAATTCTGATCCCCCCGCTTATCACGCGTTGGTTAACGCGTCATATGTCGCACTGACACCAGCACAGTCAGCGGAACAAGAAAACAGTCCCGTCCGATACCAATGGTTCCCACCGATGTTGTACATGCAAGATGTAAGACTGGGTGTCTAATTCTCCGCCCCTCAACTAAACAAACTCTATAGTTGATAGACAAAGCACAGGAGCGTTTGTTCTCCAGGACGAAAGGCAGGGCGTGCAATGTTATTACGGCGGGATATCGTTTGGTACGTGTTAAATTCGCGAACGGCCACTATCTTCATCGCTCAATGAGTGTCCATTCAGGGCTCAAAGAATGGGGAACATGGAAAATGTGGCATGACACGCATGGGCATAACCAACTTCTTCGTCAATACTATTGTCACAGCCTTACAGGCTCCTGAATGGGAAAGTCTCCTGCAAAGGTCCGTTTTTTCGTTGGATATCAATTTCTATGCAATTCAATGTAGACCTAAACAGGATAGGAACCGACGCCATGCTTCATATTTTGACCGACACATCCATATTCGTTTCGTTGCCCAACGAATGTCTTTGCCAACTGACGGGGGAGCAACTGATGTATCTGCCAACGCGACCTTCAATTGGCCCTTTGCGGGTTTCGGAATTTCATATTGTTCATCGCCTCATGCCTAGCAAAAAGAGACCTGGATTAGGTCCCCATGACAACGAAAGGCCCAAGAAACGGCCGCGTTTGTGTGAATCTGGTTTATCTGGGACGACTTCTTCTGCTCTCACCACTCCAAAGATTTTACCGTGCGCAATTTCTGATATGAATATTTACTTGCCTTCCTGGTTTTTGTATAGACGTACCCCGGCCGATATCGCGTTGGTCCGCGCCCGCTTGTTCTATGGACGGCCCGTTCGTGTGCCATATACCAATCACATTGCTGTCGGTTTACCACCAAAACGTGCGCTCAAGGAATTCTTCGCTTGTGGTACCATCACTCACATCTATGTAGATATATTAAACGTACTCAACCCGTCTTACAGCAAGCTTCCCAAAATTAAGCCCAACAACTACGTGGAGCCCGACCCAAGGAAGCAAGCCGAAAGTGCCCGACATCTGGCAAAATATGTTTTCCCAAGGCAGTACGGGTTGTCGAATCCATTCATCATAGAATCTAAAACAAAGCGGGAAGCCTTCAAGATTCCCGATTATGCCGATCGGGAGTTTGCTATAAAAGTGAGATCACTTTTGACAGTACAATCTTAATTATTCTTACCCATTGGACAGGCGATGGGTCCGTGCAAGACACCGAAGCGATTGAAAGAAATTTTAGTCGTCCTGGAGAAGATGATCTGGAGGCATGGTAAATGCGGTTATAAACCTCTACGAGACCAAGCTTGCCCGTCAAAAGTGATGACTGTGTCTCATGGTATTGCCTCGAATTAACTTTCGCCGCCCTATAGATGCGGGACAATGAAAGTAAACACCTGGATAGCAACATCATCCTTGTATCTCATCCATTTTCCCGCCCGTGGTTCACATACTAACGTTGACGATGACAGGAATTGATGTCAGAACAATCTTCCCATCCCCGTTCCCAAGCGTCGATGGCAAATATTTCTGCTGATTCAATCAGTTGGCCGAATGCCACTCGCATCTTGTCGCAGGCTGAGAAGCATGTCAAACACAAACCTCGGTTCGCTGAATTTGCTTCTAGTCACGTTGAAGTCTGTCACTTTTCATTTTGTCGTCTCTGTTCGTATATTCATGTATTGCCGCAGGTCTATCGGTATGCAGCCCTGGTAACAAAAACAGTAATTCCGAAAGCCTTCTGGGGATGCAACAAAAATTTACAACTTGTACTACGACGTGAGTGTTTCAGGCACTTATGAAGAGTCATCGGGTTTACATTTTCAATGTACAGATGTCAAAGACTTCATAGTGTCGCGCCGTTACGAAACTCTCACGCTACATTGCATCCTGCAGGGCTTTAGTACTTCTGAATGTGAATGGCTCATGCCCCCTGGTCGAGCTGCTCAGCACCAGCCGAGAGTATCTGTCACCGATGCGCTGAAAAGGCGTGAACTACTTGAAGAATTTTTGTTCTGGTACTTCGATTCATTTCTTTTGCAACTTCTCAAGGTATGCCAGCTGGATGTAAGAAGTTCATGTATTATTTTCTGATGAGTGGTCAAGACAACCTTTTATGTCACAGAATCATCAGCATTTCGCAACAAAATTTTGTATTTCCGTCAGGATGATTGGGAGGCTCTCTGCGCCCCCCTGATTGACCGCTTGACCTCAGATACCTTCGAGAAAATGCCGGCGGTATGTAAATACAACCACAGTTTACATCATGGCTTACGATGTGCCCAAAAAGTTCGAGGCGGAGGAAATTCTTCGACAAAGGAAGCTTGGGTTCGCCTTTGTCCGGTTGCTGCCCAAGGACACAGGCGTGCGGCCGATCGTAAATCTACGTCGTAAAAAGACTTCACGGAGGGTAAATTGCATTAGTTTTGTTTCATTTCACTAATCTGACATTATGGACCTTCCAGGGCACCTTTGGGCCTACCGAACAGTCAATCAACCAGGTGCTGCAGGCCGCCTTTCAGATTCTTACTTACGAAAAGGTCAGCACAGCGCCCTAATCCCTGACGGTATAATCCCTCATTATGTTGTAGAATGCCCAGCCGAAACGCCTTGGAGCATCAGTATTTGGCCGCAATGAAGTATACCCCAAGTTGAAGGCATACAAGTCACGGCTATGTCGTGATTCTTCTGGAAATTTGTAAGTATATTCAATATGAATAATTTTTTCATCTTGACCACTATATGATTGTAGGCCTAAACTTTATTTTGTTAAAGTAGACGTTCAAGCATGTTTCGACACAATCGAGCAATCCAAACTTATCGAGATTTTGCGGCACTTGATCTCAGAAGTATTCATGGTGTCTTGTCTTTTTGCTGATTCCTACCACTGATGGTGTGATTTACAGGATGTATACATGATCCAGCGATACGGGCAGGTGAGGCCTGTAGCTGGGAAAGCCAAAAGTGTTCATGTGAAAAAGGCGATTCCGGAAGGTATTTGACATCCATCGTCGGTCGACGTCAATTCAATTTGCCATTGTACAGATGACCATCCACATTTCCTCACATACGCTGCGCAACTGGCAGAAGCTTTGCGGCATACTGTTTTTGTTGATCAGGCAAGTCTGTACCGTCAGGGTCTCAACCAGTTCTCACTCGTGCTTGATCACATAGGTAGTGTACCCTTCTGCGAAGCGGCAAGAGATCCTTCAGTTGCTCGAGGAACATATCACAGAGAACATAGTCAAGGCAAGTCATCATACTATGACCCCGTTCTTGTCAACTGAGATCGTTCAGATCGGACAAGATTATTACCGTCAGATGGTTGGCATTCCACAAGGATCGGTCATTTCAACATTGTTGTGTTCTTTCTTTTATGGGGACTTGGAACGGCAATTTTTTAAGTACACCGAGGACCCAGAGAGTGTATGTTCTTTCCGTTCTGAACAGTCAGCTGATTGATGGTGAATAAAATAGTTACTGTTACGACAAGTCGACGATTATCTGTTGATCACGACAAGCCTGTCAAGGGCCAAAAGCTTTTTAGATAGAATGCAAAAAGGTGGGCTTAAGCGGTGACAAACTGTTTCTGTGAATGATTGTTTACAATGACTGAAGGGCATCCGGAATACGGATGTTTCATTTCGAAGGCGAAAACATTAACGAATTTCGATTATGACACTGAAATCATGAATGTCACTGAGCCACGGCAACGACGTGATTCCTTACTCTTCCTCATTCATGCTTGCACCCTATTCTGATTTCATATGTCTGCAGATTTCCAGTGGTGTGGTTTTCTGATCGATATGCAAAATCTCTCTATAACAACCGACTATTCAAGATATCTGGGGACGAGTACGTCTCTTTGACACACTTATTGTTCACGTTTATCATTGCCCTTCACATCTAGGCTTGACTAACTCACTGACCGTTTCCAAAGGTCGTCATCCTGGTGCGGCTTTCGTCTCTAAGATGCTTCAGTAAGTCGACTTGGCTCGCGGTGAACAATCATGCTTGCACTGACGCTTGGAATGTTAAGATTAGCCAAGGCAAAAAGCCATGATATATACTGCGATGCCGAGCTCAACACAGAGCATGTTGTCTATCAGAATATCTATCAAAATTTTGTCTTGTCAGCGATGAAGATGCATGGCTATATCCGGACCTGGGGTATCGACGTGACCAAGAGCACGAAATTTATCCACAGTGAGCGCTGTTGCATTGGGTATTTGCAGAACCAACGGCTGACAATCTACAAAGATACCATACGCCAGATGATTCGGTATACATTCGCGACAATACGTAACAAAGCCTCACACAATGTAGGGAAAGCCAAAAAATGCGACGTACAAAGAGCTGCTGTAACTTGGTAAGGTGGTCCTGTGTTCTGTATGAGATATTCTGACGAATGCGCTGGTCAATAGGCTCGGAACTCACGCATTTCACGTCATCATGTACCGAAAGAAGAGAGCTTACTCGTCGCTGGTGAAGTCATTGGCATTCGAGTTGTCGCTTCCACAGCACCGACGATCAAGGCGACGATTTTGCAAACTTGTACAGGAAAGCTTAGCCAGTATGACTCCCATATCGTTTTGAACCAAAGTTGATGTGATGTCGATAATAACTTGAACTTTCCCATACCCATATGTTGGAGCGTATGGTCCTTCCCACGTGATTGTATGTGGCCAGCCAGTGGCCGCAGTTATATTATTGTGCGGACTCACTCATCCGCCCCATATCTTCGGTCTGCACGCTCACACCTCAACTTTCAATTCCATCGCAATTTAACTACAATGTCTTCATTCCACGATCTGAAAGCGGACATGCCAGGCAACAAGACTTTGGACTTCGCAGACTTGAAAGGCAAGGTTGTGCTGGTTGTGAATGTTGCAAGTCAATGGTAGCTATACTGTTCTCAAGTTTTCTCAAACCCCGCTGATGGGGCGACTACTGTTCAGTGGGTTCACTCCCCAGTACAAAGGTATGAATTTCGTGTCTATGCTGCTTACAGGCTGACCGACTGGCACAGGTCTTCAGGCTTTATATGACAAGTACAAGGAAAAGGATTTCACAATCATTGGATTCCCTTGTAACCAAGTACCTCATTCCATACATGTCGTCGTTCGATCCTGAACGTCCTCTCTAGTTTGGAGGACAAGAACCCGGTGATGATACGGCTATCACTGAATTCTGCACTGTTAATCATGGGGTGACATTTCCACTCATGAAGAAGTCGGA
>QLPF01001017.1:0-48008 GCA_003314045.1 Hygrophorus pudorinus
TTTAAGTGACGGGTCCATATATGAGTGACGGGTCTGACCTCACAGGTACGGGTTTTTGCCGGGTACACATATCTGTACCCGTACCCGCACCCGTAGAAATACCAACACATAACCCGCGGGTATACCCCTACCCGTGTCCTTCACTAACCATGACAGCTAGTGCAGCGCCACTATTATGCGTCTACAAGAAAGACGGACAGTTAAGGACCGTGGTAGATGTGCGCAAGTGCAATGAAAATACCATAAAGGATGTCACTCCTTTCCCAGATCAAGACAGTATCTGTCATGATGTGGTTCGCGGTATGTACTGTACCAAACTGGACATGTCTGACACATATGAACAAGTACACATCAGAGAATAAGATGTGCCTAAAACAGCATTTGCTACCATTTTCGGTACATTCGTGAGCTATGTAGTTCAACAAGGCGATTGTAACGCGCCTTCTACATTTCAATGTTTAATGTTGTATATATTCCGAGAATATATAGGACGGATTGCACACATATATCTGGATGATATATTCATATTCTCTAATAGTCTAGAGAATCATGAATGACATCTACAGCTCGTATTTGACAAGCTGCGCGAAAGTCACTTATTTCTAAGTGCTAAAAAAGTGGACTTATATTCCACGCGAATGGACTGTTTAGGTCACATAATTACCGATGATGGCATAATGCCTGATGAGGACAAACTCAAGCGCATTCGCGAATGGTGAAGGCCTAGAGACTATAACGATGTACAGTGTTTTCTAGGACTAGTACAATATCTAGCCCAGTTTATGCCAGATATATCTGCGTATACTAGCCCTTTATCGGGTATGACCCATAATCATCAGCCCTTTGTATGGGCTCTATTACATGAAAAGTGCTTTGAAATGATAAAAATCATTACTTGTAATACACCGATATTAAAACCGG
Organism: Hygrophorus pudorinus; assembly: GCA_003314045.1. Taxonomy (NCBI): domain Eukaryota; kingdom Fungi; phylum Basidiomycota; class Agaricomycetes; order Agaricales; family Hygrophoraceae; genus Hygrophorus; species Hygrophorus pudorinus. Next base: position 922 of record QLPF01001017.1, read on the forward strand.
TGGATACACAAAAACCTGACCCTATCTGGGTCGTATGTGATGCCTCCGCAAGGGGCATTGGAGCACTTTACAGTCAAGGACCGGAGTGGCGCAAAGCGTGTCCAGCTGGATTCCTATCCAAGAAATTTACACCAGCTCAGTGTAATTATCATAGGTGGGAACACAAATTAATAGCCATATTAGAGGCTTTAGTCAAATGGGAAGATAAACTCATTGGATGACGATTTATTGTGGCGTTGACCTTCTTCAAATCGAAGATACATATGTCTGATAGACAGACACGGTGGTGGGAATTCCTATCCTGCTTCGAATACAATTTGGTTTACACCAAAGGAACCCTGAACAAGGTAGCGGACTCCTTGTCCCGGTATTATATCACCGACAAATCGTCAGAATTACACTTGCTGAGTGATTACGTCAATGTAGACGCACGAATAGACCCTAGCGGGGACTTCACAACGGAAAACCGTAAGAATGAACTAAAATCAGGTTTCCCCGAGCCAATAATCATGGCAGCACGAGGAAAGGTGATAGCTAAACCTTCTATTCAACCCGTTGAAACGGTGCCAAGTCACTTGGAATCATCAAGCGATTTAATAGCTCAATTAGGCCAATATTACAAAGAGGATAGCCTCCTCAACAAAATAATAGTGGCTCCTGTGCAATATGCAAGCTATTGGCTTGACGGACAAAAATTATACACGACAAGTCGTGAAAATAAAATGGTATTGTGCGTCCCAGACGCATTATGGAGAGGGAGGAGGATCCCTGAAATAATAATCAATAACACTCACAGCGTATTAGGCCATATTGGCCACGATAAGACCCTAAAGTACCTTGGAAATTGGTACTGGTGGCCCAAAATTACGTGCAATACAATTGCATCCTGTGAATCATGCGGCAAATGCCAAATGATAAAGACAAGTAATCAGCGCCCAGTGGGACTGTTACATAGTCTACCGATTCCTAATCGGCCATGGGCCTCAGTAGGCATTGACTTTATGGGACCACTCCCCGAAAGTAACGGATACAACTACATAATGGTAGTCATATGCTGATTAACTTCCATGCTACATTTGATAGCTACTGTTATCACGGTAAAAGCTACAGAAGTAGCTGAGCTCTACTATAGAGAAATAGTCTGTTTACATGGATTACCGGAATCAATAGTCTCCGACAGAGACTCTAAGTTTACTTCCAAATTTTGGAAAGAATTACACCGTATTACCGGTGGAAAACTATTAATGTCAACAGCATTCCATCCTCAAATGGATGGTGCTACAGAACGTTCAATACGTTCAATTAATCAGGCACTCTGCGCCTTCGTAAACGATAATCAAACCGATTGGAATAACAAGTTGCCATCTATAGAGTTTGCGTTTAACTCTACAGTAAATAGCTCATCGAGCTTTGCACCTTTTGAGTTGAATGGCAGCTGGATGCCAACTATGTTAAATAATCCTATACTGGATATGCCCTTTAAAGACATTAAGCAATTCGCTGAACAAGCGATACAGAACCTTGAGGCGGCTCACGATGCTATAATAGCTAGCTGCATAAATCAAGCTTATCATGCTAACGCACATAGGAGAGATGATCCTATCATCCCTATAGGCGGTAAAGCCTACCTTTCAACTAAGAACTTAAACTTGCCGGAAGGCAGAGTCAGAAAGTTATTACCCAAATATATCGGGCCATATATGGTGCTTAACAGCAACCCTACCAAATCTACCTATACAATAGAAACACCGGAAGAACTCCGTATACGACACGTCCACCTGACGTTCCATGTGAGCCTGTTAAGGCCCCATCAACCTAATCATGATGATTTATTCCCTAAGAGGGAGGCCGATGCGTTTTACGACTTCGGCGCAGACCCGGACCACGAATGGGTCGTAGACGAGATAGTTGACCATAAGTGGTCCCCCAAATTATCATTTAAGATCAAGTGGGCCTACGGTGATTACACCTGGGAGCCCTTAGCCGCAGTGGCTGAGCTATCGGCTCTTGACCGCTATCTTGAACTCCACGGAGTATCTACACCACAGGAGTTATCCCGGAACAAGCACACTGAAAGCGTGACAAGTCACGACTGAGTGAATACCAAATACGGCAGTGTGGCAATTGCCTGCCAGATAGGGCAATGTGGTAAATACCCACCAAACACTATAGTGTGGCATTCAAACCCCGATGCCCATGGGTATAAAAGGTCGATTACAGCTCTGCTGTAATCCTCCTCACCTAGTATCCACATGTCCTACCGAAGCCCCCACTGATCGCCCAGTTGTGGGTCGAGCTCACAGTCCTGATCCCACTCATGCGGTAAAGAAAAAGGCTTAACAGCCAAAGTTTCCAGTCCCTCAGGACATCATTCATGCTCTTCGCGTCATAGACACGAGGAAACCCCCACAATTGCGAGCTTGACCACTCATGTCCTACCTCCAATGGAGATGGACCCTATGTTGCATGTACTAGTGCACCCCAAACGATGCAATCCGTGCATCGATTATGTCACCCACCTGGTGGCACAACACGATAACGGGGCTACCAAAGCCCTGTATGAAAAGCAATGTGCCTATTGGCACAAACAACTTCACCAAACGGTGTGGGAACAAGGCTACAATTGTGGTCGTGCAGACACACACAAAGACAATGTACAATTGCGCAACCAAGTCAATGACTTGTACGATGAAGAGCAAAGGCTCAAAGACAAAATAGCCAGTTTGGAAAAACAGCTATCGGCTCAGGCCAATACCGTGCCCTCGCAGGCTCAGAGTGAAACTCAGCCCTCATTGCAAGCTCACATCGAGGTCCAACCTCCCACCCCAACCAAGGGTAAATCAAGGGACTATGCCTAGTCCGATCCTACTGTGCCGGTGCCACCTGCAACTTATCCACGCATCGGTGATGAACCCTACGAGGGTATGACCATCAACCAACTGTACTCTTTGGAGTACGACACGGCCATTACCCGCTCTATGGAGCAGTCCCAACCCGGTCCGCTACCGGTTGTCATGCAGCCTACGGATGGACCATCCTACACTCAGACTGCGAATCTTGCTCAATTCGTAGTCCCTCCCAAACCAGCTGGCCCCGTTAGAGAGACGAAGCCCTTGCCTAGCGGCAAAATTAACTTCTTCAAAGTGAAGGTAAAACCATCATCAGTCCACATAATGCAGTCAATTTTGGACGCTAAAAGTGTGACAGCCGAGAATGACAAAGAGCAGCCTTTGCATGTCGGCCGATGTCAGCCGAGATATATTTAATTATGGATGGGCCGAGAAATATTATATGTGTCCACTGCGTATCGGCCAACATGGAATTTTTTTTTGTGATGTGCCACTCAGTGCGTGTTGGCCGAGAAGAAAAATATTATATTGGGCACCACTTAGTGCGTGTTGGCCGAGAAGAAAAATATTATATTATGCACCGTTTAGTGCATGTCGGCCAAAAAGAAAAATATTATATTATGCACCGTTCAGTGCATGTTGGCTGAAAAGAAAAATATTATATTGTCCACCACTCAGTGCATGTCGGCCGAGAAGAAAAATATTATATTATCTACCATTTACTGCGTGTTGGCCGAGAAGAAAAATATTATATTATTTACCGTTTACTGCATGTCGGCCGAGAAGAAAAATATAATATTATTCACTGTTTACTGCATGTCGGCTGAGAAGAAAAATATTATATTATGCACCGTTTACTGCATGTTGGCAGACCTGAAAAATATTATACTACCTACTGTTTACTGCGGGTTGGCTGAGAAGAAAAATATTATATTATTTACCATTTACTGCGTGTCAGCCGACCTGAAAAATATTATACTACCTACTGTTTACTGCGTGTCGGCCGAGAAGAAAAGTATTATATTATTTACCATTTACTGCATGTCAGCTGAGAAGAATAATAATAATATTTTTACAACACACTGCCAGTGTCTCTCTGACTATTCCATATTTCTTTTCCTAGTGTCGCTTTACTGCTGAATCTGTGTTGGCTGATAGGGACATTGTGATATTATTATGACTCCATGCATAATTTTTGTTGTTGGTGGTCCCCCATCACTACCACCTACCCACCATCTCTACCCTCTCACATGCAAACACAAGATAGAGTTGTATATTTCTTCCTGTAAATTACTTATATTAGAATTAATTACATTACTACTACCTGTGTTGGGTTTTAGGTACATGGATAGACACAGATTACTGTGGACTAAGATTACATAAGCAAATAAAGTCGAAATATGTACTACACAAATTATGTTAGTTGCAACAATTCCAACACAACCTGATCAAGTGATGCAATCAGTGTAATAGCTGAAATCCACATAACTGGAAGATATATCATGATAAAAGAAAGACTAGCACCTCCTGAAACTAAAATACCATACTGGTAGTCAGCAATAGACATGACATAAAAAAAAAGCGAAAATATCTCATAATGGCAGAGTGGAATGTTGAGAAGTATAGGATAGATTGAAATGTGAGAGGTAATGGTTTCAAAAACAATAGGTAGGCTGAGGGAATACATGCAGTGATCATTGAGGTACAGTCTCCTCATCCTCTACACAAATTTCTCCCTACTCCGCAGTAAAACCCACTTTTCTCCATGACAACTTCATCAAATTCCATAAGCCCGGTGTCCATCATGAACGCCTCAACGATGCGAAGAGGATCAACTTAAAATCAAGAGAATCAGTGTTAAAACGGGCGAGATCGAGCGGAAACACGATAACACATACTCCGAAGTAAAACCCACTTTTCTCCACAACATCTTGCTCAAATTCCATAAACCCGGTGTCCCCCATGACTGCATCGACGATGCGAAGAGGATGAACATGAAATCAAGAGAATCAGTGTTGCAACGGGCGAGATCGAGCGGAAACACGATAACACATTACCTCGAAGTAAAACCCACCTTTCTCCATGACAACTGCATCAAATTCCATAAACCCGGTGTGCGTCATAAACGTTCCAACGATGCGAAGGGGAAGAACCTAAAATAAAGGGGTTCGGCATCGAAACGAGCGGAAGCACGATAACACATGCCCCGGAGTAAATCTCATCTTTCTCCATGACAACTTCATCAAATGTCATAAACCCGGTGTCCATCATGACCGCCTCGACGATGCAAATAGGATGAACATAAAATCAACAGGATCCGTGTCGGAACGGGCGAGCTCGAGCGGAAACACGATAACACATTACCTCGAAGTAAAATCCACCTTTCTCCATGACGATTTCATCAAATTCTGTAAACCCGGTGTCTACCATGAACGCCTCAACGATGCGGAGAGGATGAACATTAAATCAAAAGATTCGGTGTTGAAACGGGCGAGATCGAGCGAAAACATGATAACACATGTGCTGGTGGCTTTGGGAGATGATAGGAAGGCTAGAGCTGGATAAGTATAGTTGAACATGAGCAAATGAGGGGTCCAAGGAGCTAGTGATGGATCACAGTGTGTTTGGGAGACACAGACACTCAAACAAAATACCAAACTCGGAGTTAACTGCAGCTGCAGGCTGAGTTGTACTTAATTGGGAAGGTGGCTTAGTCATCCATCGACCAGTCGATGCACCACGTGACTGTGCCACTGAGTATTGTGACGTGTTGATTGTGACCACACAGTGACAAACAAGGTGTGGGAATTTTAAGCGAAAATTTTATGAACTCCCTCTCTCTTTCACCCCCTATTGTTGTCACATAAATATCAAGAATTCAGGCGGTTGAACTATAGGTGTGCGTTACCTGAGACCTAACTGAGTGTGAAACCTAGCAGACTTTGAATACACATTGGGCTGGCATACCATGTTTTTCACCACAATTCCGGCAAATCTCCAAGACGGAAAAGGATGCTGCATCAGCGCGAAGCCCATCAAACCTTGAAAACACATGGTGATGGCACAGTCTTGTGCACCAAAACGGCCAGTGGGCCACCCAAAAGGATCCAAAAACAAGGCAGATGCTGGGAAGGGTGGGAGGCCAGTTGGGAGGCCGAGGAAGTCGGCAAGAGAATAGACCCGAGAGAGCCTGGTGTCCTCGTCAAGTGTGCCTCCAAATGGTAGGTCTGCTCACCACTGTGCCAGACCGGCAGGTACTGATCCGCTGTTTTCAGTACCCCCAGGGTGACGCTCAACCTGGCGCTGGCAGCTCGGATGTGCATGCCTCCCGTGACAGAGTGCCCCAAAATGGAGAGGCTGCACAACTTGAAGTGCTGCCGAGTCGTCCGAGCCCTGCAGGCCACGATAGCGCCAGCAATCATGACACTGTGCCTGGTGGTGGGCCAACCACTGATCGGAGGGTGAGTTCCTGCAACAAAGATATGCAACCTGGGCCAGAGCCTGTTGTGGGCTTGGTATCACTGCCACCAGCAGACAAGAGCACCTCAGAGGGTGTGCCTCTCATGTTGAGTGACACCGGTGAGTGTTTGTGTATTTCTACCTGAAAATGCCCTATTGGATGAGCAGAAAACTTACTATGCTCCTCTCAGATCCGACTACGAGCGAGTGGCATGATGTTGTTGAAAGATTGGGCGCTGGTGAGGGAGAGGATGCTGACAGGGAGTCAGATGATGACGGAGTGGACAAAGAGGACTCGAATGAGTTCCAACCACTTGAGGACGATGACGAAGAAGTCGAAATCGAAACTAGCTCATCCTCAAGATCACATACCGTAGCACCACCCAGCCAAAGAGCAGGCCATCAACAAAGGTCACGCTCCAGGCTTCCAACTTGGCTTGCAGAGAATTACACAGCAACCTGTGCAGCCCTGTGAGAGGAGATGGGGCAGGGTAGTAAAATACAGCCGGTGTGCTACAAAAACAGGAGCTTCTTCCTCACCCCATGCAACACCTTTTTTGCGTCGTTGAAGCAATATCAGCTATCCCCGCAAATATTCTACCAGCCCCGCTACTTCGTGTGGATACCACACTTATTCCAATGAATTCCGTGCCCGGCTTGTGCAGCTGCAGGCCGAACAACAACTCGTGACAATGCCACTGTTATGCTCTGGCCGCATTCGTTCCCCAAACACCCTCGTTGTGTTGTCGATATCAAAGACTATGTCTATATCATTGGCTATCGGTATAGGTGCGGGAACACAAACTGCCAGAAGACTTATCCCAGCTGGTCGCCATCAATACTCAATGCCATCCCGCCCCCTTTGGCCACGCAATTCACTTTCCACCTTACATACTGGAGTGGGCTGACTGACGAGCTAGCCGCTTTGCTCCGCTTGTGTTTCCAAAGGGGCATCGGGCCTTCGCCCTTCACTGAGATGATCAAGACGCTCCACATACGACATTATGAGCAACTCCAGGTTCAGTACCTCGAGATGGTGCTAATGTGTGCACATGCTTCCACATCAGGCCTCCTGGCCCTCCATGAACCTTTCAGTGCGTAGGGTGATGTAGATGGCTATGCGGGGTTTGTCCCTTCGCACCGCTACTTCCAGTCATTTTATGACAACATGATCGAAAAGCACACCTCTGAGATGGATCAGCATATGGCTATGCTCCCCACACGTGTTCTTTGTATTGACCATAGCTTTAAGGTGGGTTCATCGTAATATTGCTCATCTCTCATAACTAATGGGCTTGGTCATGGTAAAGATTGTGAAGCATCTCGGAAAAGTCTCTGGCAAGTCTATTTTTGGAGCCTTGCATACCGCAGTTAATGAGCACGGGGAGTGTCATGCGATGACCCTCACCATCAACAAAGCTCATGACCAGTGCATGCCGGCTCTTGCAGCCATCCTAAAGTCGTTGCGGAGGTATGGACATGGAGACACAAAGTTTGTCTTCACAGACAATGTCCGTGGTGACAAGGCAGAGCTTGAGCAGATTTTTCCTTCTCTGACCCAGGGAATAACGCCGGCGGTTCAAAGAGGTTCTCTCCCATTGCTCACCCTGCCAGCAGACTGGGGTGTTTACACGTTAGAAAGCACCTGGCAGGTCAACACCCACCTTGACGCACTTCTCGACGATGCCCAGCAGAAATCAGATGGTAAGCTTGTGGTTGCAATGGACATGGAGTGGCCCGTGGATAGGGCCACCGGGGTTCAGGGCTTGGTGTCCCTCATCAGCATAGCCTTTCAACACAGCGTGTATCTGATTCCTGTGCATGCATATGCCATGTAGTATTAATAGAGTTCGTCCAAGTTGCTAACGGCTGTTGATGATAGTTATCGACATATATTGTAGATCAGGGTCTGAAACTCCCACACGCACTCCTTGTTCTACTACGTTCCCCTCATGTACTCAAATATGGAGTCCACATCAAGGCTGACTTCACTCAGTTGTTTCGTGACTGCAGGTTCCGAGAAAGTACAAATGACCTACCATTCGTTGGGGCTCAAGAGCTGGGAGCCATGGCACGAGACTGTCAGCTTGCTGACAGGGCAAATATTGGCCTTGCAGAATTGATGTCCCAAGTTTTGAAAAGGCTACTGCCTAAAGATCCGTCAGTCCGGGTGAGTGTAGACTGGGATAAGCCCACACTGTCAGATGCGCAGCGGGAGTATGCAGTGCGTGATGTCTATGCAGCTTGGCTGCTATACGACGCTTTTGCAGCTCAGGTAGCACGTCCAGGTGGAGGACCAGTCACCAGATCCACTCCAAGTGGTACACGAGTCAAGCTTGTCTCTCATGACTGCTGCTCAACTGTTTCATACGGAGTTCTCGCAGCTGATCGTCCCTAAAAATACAATGGTGTCAATGTTACAAAGATGCGCACACTTGTCAACATCACACAAGTCCTTGCACCTGCCTATCCTGTACGTAGCGAGGTGCTCAAGTCAAAAATTGACACACTGCTGTCTGAGATCACTCCTGAGTTACCGTGTCGCATTCTATGCTGCCTAAAATATTTACAGATGTGTGTGGGAGAGGAGGACAACATCAGTCCGCTTCCGGTCAGACCTTCTGACCCACCACCTCAGCAACAAGCATCCGCCCCATTGCAGACAGAGCCGGACAAACCTACTGGTCCTGACCAGGCTATCCATACTGATCAGCATCTTGCCACAGAGGCTGACACATCTGAGGATGCAGACGACTTTGTCTATGACCTGAGTGTTAAGCAACAACTCAATATATCCATTGCAGATACAGAGGGGACTCACCAGGCACTCTATCTTGTGCGTGTGGTTGTGCCTCCTGTTAAAGAGCACCATGACCTTGTTCACTCACAGGTGCTTGGTGACATATGGCACCTTATGCATCAGTTCCGAATACCTGTCCACCATGGTCTTCGTCGCCCCTTCACACGATCCCTGCGGGACGCAATATTCATCCCTGATGAAGCAGACAAAGCCACATTAGCAACCGTGTTCGAGAAGAAAAAAACCACATTTGAACATATGGTGCTATATAATTCCGAGTGGGTCTGGCAGCGTGTCAAGCGGTTTGTTCCTCTGCCTAAAGCATTGGCTGCATGAGTCCTGGAAGTCCTCCAGAAATTCGGCCCCTTGCAAGATGCAAAGACCGGGCAACCATTATTCAACAACACCTCATGGGAGGCAGCACGAACCGTGGTGGAAAATATCCAGCAGGGCTACTACTCAGATCCGCCACAGTTTCAGCTCTACAGCATTCGAGGGAAGGACGCAGATGGTCTCACCTTGTATTGATGCATGCGGGGCACCAACAATGTTGAAGGAGGGGTGCACCGCAATATCATCAAACGCTTCGGATCGTACAATGCGTCACCCCAATTCGGTACAAACCTTCTCCGTGATTATGTCCTATGTTGCAACCTCAAGGTGTGTTAACACCACGATAACATGCAGTTGTATGTGCATCTCACCACAACTGTTTCAGGTTGGGACCTACAATTGGACCGGACAACGATATCAAAGTTTGTTTGATATATGGATGCGGAACCATATGTCCCGGCTCCTTGATCGCACCACACATGCTTTTGTGCAAGGTGTGTCACATCTGATGGCTGGATGGGTGAACAGAAATGACTATGAGCACTCTTCTGAGACATTCGGGATTTTACCTGTCTCAGATGATGCTCGTCGCAGGCTCTCCATGTTGCCATATCACTCAGAACATGCTATTACAATGAAAATTCGCCTTCCCGATCTTGCAAGGCTGCAGGGAACTTGTTCGGCGGTCCTGCCTGTCCATACTAATGAAGAGAAGGCATTGTATCAGATGTTGATTCAGCGAAAGGACGGACATTTTACTGGGCCCTCACCTCCAAATTGGACAGTGCTCGCACACGAGTGGTCCACTCATTCCGATGGTGTGCACATTTTTTATAAGGTATGCACATATCTCACATGTGAGCATACCAGTGTTGGTGCTGACGTGTTGCACAGCTGCCCGAACATCTCAAAGACTACCACAAGACCTGGGTGGAGTTCCGGAATGAAGGAAATTCAGTTCAACAGAACATCACAGCATATAACTGTATACAGGACTTACTGGTTAAGCAGGCCATGTCTGGACCTGAGATAGTCGCCCAAGCACCTCAAACCCTTGATAAAGAGATCAAGTGTTTGCCCGCAGTCATGCCGGCCATTGACAAAACGTCACAATGGCATGTGGACGTGCTCCTGGGCCAATTGAGCACCCGGCAGTCTGCTGTGCAATTTGTGTACGACGAACGGCCATCGCCTTCCGTTGCCGTGTTGGCCAACACCGGCAAGGGTAACACAAAAAAGTGCCCTTTCGAAACGAGTCAGCAAGATCCAGGCTCACAGGTACAGGTTAAAAAACGGAAGACTCGTACCTGTGTCAGGTGCCGCCGCACTGATTGCCCTGCTGCATGGAGAGGGGCATGCTCGAACCAGCCGGTATTTAGCTAGCCCTTGATGCCGGCGGTGTTGGGGAGCTGACCGAGTCTGATTCTAGGCGCATGCAAGTGGTTCAGCAGATATAAGAGGTCTCCTGGCCACAATCTATACACCTACCACAGATAGCGGTCTGTTGCCACCAGGGTGAGGCGGTCATTGGGTGATGGAGCTGATGGAAATCGTGGATTGGTGGGTGGTGGAGTGGATGTGAATGGCATGAGGGAATTCAGTGCCAGGTGTTGATGGTTCAAGTTGACAAGGCAATTTTCACGGCGACTGTCCAGGCTGTGTAGTTTAGGCTCAATTTTAATTCAACATTCATGTTGCATTTGGGCAGTTTTTGGCAGCAAGGGATTCAATCTACGCTGTAGTGAACATTCGTGCTGGACATGAGTTGGGTGCCCTTCCTCCTCGAATAATTAATTTTAATTAATTAATTAATTTTAATTAATTAATTAATTTTAATTAATTAATTAATTCCTCTATCCCTCCTCCGTACACCTATAGTTCAAAAGCCAGAATTCAACCATCTATCTCTATTAGCTATGACTATCACACCTGAGATGACTGAATGTGATGGCTATCTGTGGTTGCAAGACAGATAGCCATCATATTTAGCCATCCCAGGGTAGTGAAAAGGGAGCATTTGCTTGATCAGTTCCAGTTTGCTATGATTTTACTCCCTAGATACTTAAGCTGGATACCTGAGCTTGATACTTGGGGATCTGAATGGTTCTGGGGGCATAACTGGTTCTGGGGGATATGAGGGACATATAGAGGTATGAGCCACCATTTGCAGTGTGCTCCCTCTACTCCTACTTGTTAGGATTTGATAGCTGTTTGGGTTCTGGGGGTTGTGCTGCGCCTGTTGGGCAGTTCTGGGATCCGGGGGCTCTTCTTTTGGGAAGATAGGGCTGGTGTTTCAATCACTGTGACGTGAGTCTATGTTAGGGTATGCCGCCAGTCTTCGGACTGCCCGCTGCTCTTGGCCCTCATCTTCTCGGCTTGCATAGCACATAGTGTTGGATTTCGATCCTGTAAAGGGGTCTGGCCGCCAGTCTTTGGGCTGCCCACCACCCCCACATCATGATGTTGTGTAAGAATATAGTATCATGTTCTCATGCAAAGCTAAGTCCCCCATTACCTAACTGTCTCATATCATTCCCTGAAGTCTCTCTATTCCACCACCCAGACTTATTTCTTGTGAATTGTTATGAGTTATAAGTGTTATAAAGGTAAGAGCTTATAATTTCCCACTGTTTGATGACTCAGCCATTTGTAGTAGGGTCTGAGGGGTGCTTAGCCAGAGTAGGGGGCCTATATTGTTGTATTCCTGTTGAAGGTAAATACTTATCCTCCCACATCTTCAAATAAGCACTCATTTATTACTTTAGAGTGCAAAGACACATTTCAGATGAATGTTAGATGATATGTTTTCGTAATGGTCCCTCAGGTATGTCACAATTACCCCACATCTTCATATAACAGCTAATTCATTCTGCTGTAGTTTAGAACACTTCTTATTTCCTCATTTGTCTACCACACAACTAGTGCCTCATGTTTCTCTTATAATATTTGTATTCTATTCATCTTTGTACTTTGATGTTGACTGGAAGGGGGGAAGAGGCGGGAGGGCCCCCTGTCTCTTCCTCCCTTCCAGTCAACATCATTTTTCCCCTTCAATTTATTGAACAATTGTACAACTTATAACGAGTAAACAGTGTGTGACGTGTGATGATGCCGATATTTTGAGGTCACATGATGCTTACATAATCACATTTGCTTTTTAGGGGGTATGCCACCATTCACTGTGTTTAGATGCCTGAGGGTCACACGTCAACCAGACCAATAATTCATAGCTGGCCACGGCCATTCACGAGCCGTGTCCAAACCATGTAGTCAGTCCCTGTAAAAGTGTAAATATTCAACATAACTGGCTCTGCTCTGACTTCAAATTTCCTACATGATTTCCTTCTTACCAGGTGTATATACATCTAAACATGTGATTCACACAGACTGCTGATAGGTCAGTCGTTTAGGAAGTCTGCCTACCCCCCCAGCTCAGGCTCTGAAAGGCTCAAACCGTGGACTGCACAGAAAAATGAGTTAAATAGTGTGTGTACATAAACCTCTCCCTCTTACCACCCCCTTCCCCTCCTCCCTCCCCTACTGTCACCATGGAATACATGTGTATTTGTTCAAATTGTGTATCTCTGAACCCCCGAGGTGTCCTCCGCACTGCTCAACAAAAGAAGGACCATGACAGTCAGGACATTAACAACAGATCCACACTTGCGAGGCGAGGTCATGCAGGACTACCAGGGACTGTGTCAGGGAGTTTGTCAAGGAGTCATGGGCCCTCCAATCTTCAGCCGCAGCCTACCCAGCATCGAGTTCGAGGCCAAGGTGCTATCGTCACAGATAGTACACACGTCCGAGTTGTTGCTGTTCCATCTGCATCACAGTCGGGGAGTCAGGTTATTATACCCCACCAGTCCCAAGATATTATCATGGATTGTCTAGAAGGGCAATCCCCTTCTCAGACTGACAATCTGAATGCCAATGATGATCCCATGAATTTTGAACTGTCAGTACTACCACCAGACTCACCCCCCTCGCTAACCTGCCTACCCGAAAATGATACTGACATTCAAATGGACCCTTCCCCTCGTCGACTTGGTCTCTGTGATGACCCTGATGGTGTGTCTATCATGTCTTCAAAATTGTCCGCATGGCAGTCATTGTTAAACTCAATTTCGTCTTCGGAACCCTGGTCTTCATCATCTGCGTCATGAGGGTCTGGCACATGGGCACGACAGACAGGCCATTTTTTCTTTCCACATCCAGCATATGCACCTCTGTCTCCTCTGGCTAGGCAGCTTTCTCTGCGATGCGAGCCGACCATGTGCTGTTGTTTTAGGATTTGTTCTTGGGTCTTTTGAAGCTCGACAACAGCATCAAATAGGCTGTTCAGATCTTGAGGCCGAATTCACTGATGGTCCAGAGACTCAGAACCGTCACAGGATGAATTACCGGAAGGACTTTAACAGTTCGGTCAATATATGCATGGGAAAATGTGATAAGCAAGCTCACCTGCGAGATTGTGAGGTGCGTGATGGGGTTAAAAACAGTGTAGAAGCTGGAGGACTGCTATGCATGCTAACATATACAGTAAGTAACATTGATATATATGATATGTGCACATTAACTGACCTGGAAAGTGCTTGACTCATATCTCTCATGTGCTTTCCTCTTCTAGATGCTTGGACTACTGTGACACATTGAGCTGACCGTCCTCTCGCTGGATAAGGATCTCCCTGCGGTCCATCAGTGCTTATATTGTGGAGATGCTGTGGTCCAGGTGCGAGTGTGTCACGGTGTGAGTGTGTCACGGTGTGAGTGTGTCACAGTGTGAGTGTGTCACGGTATGAGTGTGTCACGGTGCGAGTGTGTCACGGTGCGAGTGTGTCACGGTGATTATCGGTGAGTGTTGGATCTATGCTGGCAAGGTTGGTGAGCTGTTGCTGAAGCTCAGGGCTCAAGGTTGCCCAGTTCTGCGCCATCATCCATACCGGTCGCTGCATGCTGCTATGGTATCGTGATTGTGAGAAAATATGCCCAATACACGCGAATGGCTCTGATTTCGTGCACATTCAATAATATTACCAGTTTATATATCTATAACATGAATCACTGTGAATAAGTCAAGTGTGTACATATGCTCAGAGCTATTGAAATAATATATATGCACCAGCAGAGTAGGTATGTCTGCCGGTACAGTAAATATGTCTACAGGAACGGTCACATTGGTAGTCACTAAGCTTACAATAACACAACAGGGAAACACCACTACGAATTTGTGCATTAGTCATCCATCAACGGGTCGATGGATGACTCATTAATTCCCACGCCACCACCATGTCTCTAGTCATGAACCAGTCCATTGGCTGAGTAATTGATTCCCTCTATTGGCCCATCAATGCATGACTCATTAATTTCCATGTCACCACAATATATTTACTTATTGATTGACCAGTCCATTGATGACTAATCCATTCCCCCCATTGATAATGTTGTTTCCCTGATGTGTGATTTTCCAAATAAATCGACCAAAAATAAGACATAGCTGAGTTACCAAGCTAGTACAAACTAGATATGAGTTCATAGTCGAACTTGAATTTCTATCTTTATATGTTGCAGGTTACAGTCCAAACTCAGAGAGTGATGATATATCTATCTGATGACTAAGCTGCTGATCTATATATGGTAGTGACATGTTGTGTTGATCAAAACACCACACAATACCAAACAACCCCTTGAAAATTTAAGCAGTTTGTTTTTCAATCTCCGCTTTACCCTTTGCCCTATTACTACCACGTCCTCCCCTCCCCTTTGTTTAAACTTCCTTGGATGTACTTTGACATCTGAGGAGGGAGATGAATGATCAGGAGGGCCCCCCGATGGTTCACCTCCCTCCTCAGACATCAATTTTTTCTTCTTGACTTCATTGCACTTTTTTCAGTGACCTTGTTGTTCTGAGCGCTGTGTTGGGAATCTGGGGTTTCTTTGAGTGCTAGTTGTGGTGTGCAGTTGGCCACTTCTTAGATCTGAGGGCTATTTGGAATCTGGGGGTTGCATTACATTGGGGATCTGGGGGTTATGCTGCGCCTGTTGGGCAGTTCTAGGATCCAGGGGCTCTTTCTTTGGGAAGATAGGGCTGGTGTTTCAACTGCTGTGACATGAGTCTATGTTAGGGTATGCCGCCAGTCTTCGGACTGCCTGCTGCTCTTGGCCCTCATCTTCTCGGCTTGCATAGCACATGGTGTTGGATTTCGATCCCGTAAAGGGGACTGGCCGCCAGTCTTTGGGCTGCTTGCCACCCCCACATCATGATGTTGTGTAAGAATATAGTATCATGTTCTCATGCAAAGCTAAGTCCCCCATTATCTGAGTGCATATCATTGCCTGAAGTCCCTCTATTCTGCCACCCAGACTCGTTTCTTGTGAATTTTTATGAATTATCAGTGTTATAAAGATAAGAGCTCATCATTTCCCACTGTTTGATGAACTCAGCTATTTGTAGCAGGGTCTGAGGGGTGCTCAGCCAGAGTAGGGGGCCTATAGTGTCATATTCCTGTTCAAGGTAAGTACTCATCCTCCCACATCTTCACATAAGCACTCATTTATTACTTTAGAGCGCAAAGAGGCGTTTCAGACGAATGTTAGATAATACAGTTCCGTAGTGGTTGCTCAGGTAGGTCACAATTATGTTATGTCTTCATATAGCAGCTAATTGAGTACTTTAGAGGCCAGAGGCATGTTTCAGATAATTGTCAGATAATACAGTTTCGTAGTGGTTCCTCAGGTATGTCACAATTATGTTATGTCTTCATATAGCAGCTAATTGAGTCAACTACAGTTTAGAGTGTTTCTCATTCCCATTTCTGACTTGCCTATCCCCTTTGTAACCTTCTTTTACTTGTACATGAATGTCTGAGGAGGGAAATGAACCATCAGGAGGGCCCCCTGATGGTTCACCTCCCTCCACAGACATTGATTTTTTCCCCTTAATTTTATTTGAACTTCAATGAAAATCACGATAATATGACATGAGACCATAAATAAGGTGTGTTGCGGCTCATGCGTTGGATAATGTCACGTGACCTCGGCTAATGATATTAATATATCTATATATAACATTGTTCTTCCGTACCTACGCCTCTATTCACCTTACATCATTTCTACAACCATAGCAAAATAACAGCAATTATTATGGCCTCATCTACAGAATATGTTGTAATTCTCAATGAACGTGTCAAAGCCTGGGTTGACTTAAAAGAAAAGCCTGATGAGAGAATATATCTCATTGAGGCAGTCAGAGACAAGATCTGCGCATACAACACAGAGACTGAAAGTGAGGACCCTGTCTCACTTGATGTCCTGAAGGTTTGTGCATCATAGTGAGCCAATAAAGTGTTACAAATCATTGAAATGATTGGTTCCAAAACCATCCCAAGTTGAAGAAGAAAAAGGACTACCTAGACAAGCAAATGATGTACTTGCTGCCTTACAAATTGAATTGGGACACAAGGTGCTGCTGTTCTGAACCAAGGTCAGGGATTTATCAAATACAAAGAGGAAGACAAGAGCATGGTCAGAAATCAGGATAGCATCGAGAGAGGTAATGAAGCAGGATTGAGCTATGAATAATACTTTTATCCCCAGGGATGTGCAGTGAGCACTCCATAAATTCTCAGCCAACAGTCACTGAGGGCCACATAATAATGTAATAATATAATACTTGTTTTCTCGGTTGACATGCACTGAGCAGTGGATAATATAATATTTTTCTTCTCGGCTGACACGCACTGAGCGGCACATCACAAAAAATCTTTCCATGTTGGCCAACACACAGTGGATGCATATAATATTTCTTGGCCCACCCATAATTAAATATATCTCAGCTGACATCGGCCGACACACAAAGGCTGCTCTTTGTCATTCTCGGCTGTCACGCTTTTAGTGTCCATAATTGACTGCATTGGCTGATCGGTCATTGGGCCACCCATGCCTATGAGGCTATTCCGAGGGGGAATACCAGTAGCCCTAGGAGCTGGTGGTAACCCGTCATTATACCCTGACTCCTTATGGAGAAATATCAAAGGCCCAGAGTTCTTTCCCACAAAGAAAGGCTCTTTAGCCCAACCTCCGGCCATTGGCCCTTCTCATCCCTCCTTCAGGGTGCTCGCCAAAGAGGCATATAAAATTCCATTTGACCAATGGTCACTCACTCAATGAGTGCTGATAACCCTGGCATTGCAAGCCAAGGTGCTGCCACCTGCGGGCCAACAAGCCCAATATCCAGTCGATAAACTGGTCATCAACCGTAACGACGTGCCTAAGGCAATTCACTGTGATGACAAAAACCAATATTGATTAGATGACCTAGCGGTGTGGCAATTCCTTTGGGATGGCACGCCTGCTGGATCTGCTCGCAGAGCATTCGAGCTTAAAGCTCTCGAAATACTTGGCAACGGCCAATACTTGGGCTTGGTCGCCCCAAACACCATTCCCCGATTCTGGGAAGCTCATCACTTCCCCAACGATAAACCTTTCGACGAAACTGTCATTGCCACCCACTATTACCAATGCAGGTTAGACACTACTGCCTATGAGGCCATGTTCCGTGGCTACGCAGAACACACCATCCTTGTGTGTGCCGAAACTGGCAGACCCACATCACCTGTGGATTCTACCACTGCCATCCCTGCCTCATTGGCATTTGCTACTGGCCCTATGGTATCGCTAGCCTCTATGCTAGCACCACCCCCGGCTCGTGTCAAGAAACAGCGCGCTGAGCCAATTAAAAAATATGGCAAACGGCCTAAATGCAGCGTCAAGCCTATGACAGCAAAATACATTTGCGCCATTGCATCCATCAAGGAGCTTAATGCCCTCTCTGTCTTCCAAGACAACAAACCCATTGAGGAGATCCTCGACAATGCATATGCGATATATGCCGAAGAAGGCGACCAAGACTCGGCAGACGAGCTTCTACCAGAGCCTCGTAACAGGTGCATCGAGCCTATGCCTAAACCTCCGGAACATGTCGTCGATCCCGACACCCTCATGGGCCCATGCTAATTTAGCATATTACTTCCTCTTAAAGGGGGGAAGAGTGTAAGGAATCTATGATTCCTTGT
Source organism: Hygrophorus pudorinus (assembly GCA_003314045.1). Taxonomy (NCBI): domain Eukaryota; kingdom Fungi; phylum Basidiomycota; class Agaricomycetes; order Agaricales; family Hygrophoraceae; genus Hygrophorus; species Hygrophorus pudorinus. The sequence continues at coordinate 19,437 of QLPF01001017.1, forward strand.
TACTTTCATTAATTTCCTTATCCTTTTGTTTATTATTTTATTATCATTATTTACCGCGGACACGTGTGCCACAATGTACACACATACAAACAACTGTATAGTACGCCGTCCGCGTCGCACACTCAATAACTATAACTACTACAACACTCATATAACAGCATAACATTCATTACCCAAATATATTGATTTGGACCTGTGAATCGTGCATAGTGAGTAATACAGTCGTTATAACATTCCTTCCACTTGTACTAGGGCTTTAATTAAGTTTATAGGCCGACACCTAAAATATTATATTATTGTCTGCGAATTGTGTGTGGGCCCATCAATCAAATATTATAATATTGTACGGCGCATTCGTGTCGGCCCATCAATCAAATATTATAATATTGTACGGCGCATTCGTGTCGGCCCATCAATCAAATATTATATGACTTCATGGTGGATGCATGTCAGCCCATTAGTGACTATACTCACTACGGATCGGCTGACACATAAAATATTATATTATTCCCCATGAATCGCGTGTCGGCCCATAGTTATCTTATTGCACAGCAAATGTGTGTCAGCCCATCAATCAATATTATATTATTCCCTGTGCATTTCCTGTTGGCCCATCAACCAAATATTATAATATTGTATGGCACATATGTGTTGGCCCATATGTCAGATATTGTATTATGTCACAGTGAATGCCTGTTGGCCCTTCAGTCTGCAGGTGGGCTAACACCTATGATTCTGCTGTTATTGCACATCGGCCTATCTTATTCCCTGCATTCCCTGCATATTGCGTGTCTGCCCATAGGTCAAATATTATGATTTCACGGGGTAACTATTGATTGTTGGGTAGAAATATTATAATACAATATTCATTGTTAACCAAAGAGAACATGGCTGAATCATCTCATCAACCCATCAAATTTTGACCTTCCATCAGCTGCAAATTTTCCCCACATTGAAGCCTGCTTCAGAGCATAAGCTCTGAGTCCTCCATTTCTATCTTCCTCACCCCTCCTTGCTCTGCTCTCCCACACTTTCTGCTGATGCACAAAGTACAAAATTGTCCATGACATCTCACTTCACACCATCTTATCCTCTTCATCCCATCTGTCAAACCAAGCTTTAGCTCTCAGCCAGCTTACCCTGTAGACTAAGTTAAAGTGACATCTTAGTTCTGAATCACATCACTAGTGAACGACTCACATTCTTCCATCCATCTATCTCCCTCATTGTCAGACTGTGACCCCAATCTCCAGAACCAGGCCAAGGCATCGCTTCTCTGCCCAAACCTGTTTTCCTCTAACATATCTCCACTCATCTTAAGGTCCTTGATCTGAATCTCTTTGTATTTCTCCAATGTCTTTTCATCTGCTCCAAGTGCCTTTAATGCATTCCTTGCACGTCTGTATGACCGCACATGCTTCATGATCTCCATGGATGATTTCCTGATAGCCTTCCATGCCCTGGTCTTCCCCTTTGTATTTGTAGACTGCCTAGCCTTCGTTCTGAAAAGCAACACCTTGTGTCCCAATTCGATCTATAAAGCAGCCAAGCCATCATTAGCTTGTCCTTGTCATAGTTCCATCTCCTGTGACCCCAGTGTTTGGAGCCCAAACCTTTTTACCTGTTCTGCACCCAATAACAAAGGCAGTAACAGTGATGTCCTTTCAATCTGTTGGTTATCTGATGCACAAACTCTCTTATTCACCAGAGGTGAGCCGACAATGTTCCCCAAGACATCCTGGGGCCCTTCTTCCCCTGCTGATGCCTCACCTTCTTCCTGATCAATTCATTTATCAACCGCCTCCCATTTAACAACCGCCTCCCATTTATCAACTGCCTCCCATTCATCAACTGCCTCCCATTCATCAACTGCCTCCCATTCATCAACAATGTCTGAACCTTCCGGTGAATAATGGTCTTCTAGTTCTGTCATCCCCATATATGTAGCTGCTTTCTTGTGGAAGGTTACTGTCCTTTTTTCTAGACTTCTTCGTCGATCCTCTATGCCAGTTTGTTCCAAAACTGAGCTTAAATGTGTCATACTTTGCACATCCGCTCGTAAAGCATCTCTGTTTCTTGTCATCAGATCTAGATCCAAACCAAGAAAGACTATGACAACTTACTGAACCTCTTCAATGGCCATACCTGTTATCAACCATGTGATAGCCCACAAGTCCTGTACCACCCTCATCGGTTGTTAGCTTCAGTCTTACATCACTCTGCATCAGAGCTGCCAGAGACAATCAGCCTGATATATATTGATACATGCTAAAACAGTAAGCCCAAAAAGTAAGCTCACATTGCTCTTCCTGAACCTAAAATATTTTCAGTGCATCTCCTCGTTCCCTCATTGCTTTGGCTTCCTGCACTCTCCACCGCTTGACCAATTTCTGATCCATTGCAGCGGTGAGACCATCATAGGCCTCCTTTGTCTCTGCTCTACCTTTCATAGCATTCTTCGACTTTTTCAACAGGGCTTTAACTGTGCAAATAGTCAGAAACCACAGTAGCATGATTTTTGTGAATCGTATTACTCATCCCAACCAACTTCTTCCAATTGGCATTTCTTATATGATCATCATAAATCTCCCTTCTGTGTGCGGTACTCATCGTCCTCGCATATTTCGCTGTGAAATTGAATAGCACCCACAGAGTCTCTAGTATCTCCCCATCCACCTGTCCGATCCCTTTGATGAAGTTGGGGGAGAACGACGCAAAGCACTCCTTCACATGAGCACTGATATGGAACTTTCCCACCGCTGGAATCAATTTCTCGAAATCCGGAATGCTGAGGTATGGTCCTTGTGCTACATGCTGCAAGAAATGGATCATCCATTTGCAGGCAACATCATACAAAAGTATGGCACCAGGCAAACCATCAGGATGCAAATTAAGAGCCTGGCAGACAGCATAGTCTATATTCATATGTCTGGTACATCAAAAGCTATCAGTTATCCAGATAAATTAAAATATGATGGCGACAACCTTTCACCCTTCTGAAAGTCGACTGCAGCACCAGGTACAAAGTTTCCATGTCAGGCACATGCAACAGCGCCAATTCCGGTGGTGTCGAGATTCTTTACATTACCATTTGCTGCTGACAGGGCACTGTGATTGTGACATGTCATCGTTTTCTACCCTGGAATGCCAGAAACACTCAGATAATCTGTATATCTCTGCAGCTATACCTGTTTGATGTCTTTTGTCACCACTAGATGTTCAAGATAACGTGTCTGTTCCACCATGTACCCTTCACCATTCGTCAATTCAACATTGTCCTCAGGATTTCTCATCCTAACATGGTCATCCTTGAAGTTTCCATCAATGACCAATACACGGTAGTATTCCTCCCTGTGATTTTGTGTTAGTACCCAAATATATTCTATCTATCAAACATCAGATAAACTGCTGACTGATCTGTGTCATCCCTCCAATCAGGAGGAAGATTGATCCCAGGTTGGGGGCATGTCGGGCAGAAGAGCCCCAGCTGTGCAGTTCCAGGCACCTTCTCGGTCTCATGCCCAAAACCAAACCGCGTTCTTGTGTGTAAATCTCGCCATTGTCTGGATACCCGGAGCAGCTCCTTGTACCAATTCTATTGCTTTAGGTATTAGCTCTCATAATATATAATAGTTCACAGGAATCCTACCGGAACAGTTTGCGGGAAAGCATTATTGGTTAAACGACGTAGCTTGTTGTAAAAGCTCTGCTCTGCAGTCTTGCATTCCATAGCATCCACATAAAAATGATCCAACACATCAAATGTAAACACCGTCCTTGGCCGGATAATGCTGCATGAAAATAGCTTCATCCTGAGTAGTTGAATGTGTCGATCCGGGCAGCTAGCACCTCACACGATGATGGAACACCCCAGTGGTGTGCATGATCACCAGCACATCCTCAAGGGGGTCCACCTTCACCTCATCATCCTCACCTGTCGCAGCTATGTCCTCATCCTCATTCTCTGCCCAATTCCAATAGAAGTCCTCTGTTATCTCTGGCACTATATCCACATTTGTTGGAGGGACACAGTTGTTGGGGCATGGTGCCCCCCCCCCGTGTCCAAGATATATGATATGGCCTTGTGCATAAAGGGATGAAACATGAAAAAATGACCCATTCCAACACTGGATTCGATGCAGTGGAAGATACTTGTGGGTGTTAAGGCAACATTGCTGACACATGACACCGATAAGAAAACAGTCTGAACACCTGATGAGATGGTCCTTTTCACCACAGCTGCAGACATCTTGGGGTAGGTCTTCCATGCACAGTAATTCTGCCAAATATAGCTGTCGAAATGGTTTCCATTCACGAAGAAAATCATTCTGCGACTGTGATTCTAACATATTAGTGTTGCTAACCATGAATAAGTATATAGCTTACCTTGGTCTTTTTCTTGTCTTTTTTCTCCGGTTTTGTATCAGAGTTGTGCCCTCTGTCTGGGCTGAGGCTTGTTTTCCTATGTTGTGATGGTTGTGGAGTTGCAATCCCTGCAGTTGTGGAACTGCTAGCTTTGGGAGGCTTGATGACTCTTGTGGTCCATACAAGAACACCACGTGCATTTATTACTTCTACTGTCTCCTCATCGACTACTAGCATACCAGCCTTCTTTTGTGTTCTTTTTAATCCAGTGGATTTTCCCATTAATGCAAAGATGGATGTATAAAGTAAAAGATATGCTGTAATGGTGGTGGTGGAAAGTGAGTTTACAGGTAGAACATGTGGAAAATAAGTTTACAGGTGGAACACGTGGAAACTAAGGTTACACATGAAAACTCTCTAATTTGAGGTACCTTGACGTAATTGGTATCCAGCTGACATAAACTGATTATAGTCAGCTGCTAGAACCCAGTCAGGCCGTTCTAGTTCTAGCCTATCATGCACCATGTCATGAATATAATGTGCAATGCATATCCGTTCTCTTCCATCCCAACCAGGAACTTCATGTTGAATGACATGACCACATACCAACACAACAGTTCCTGGGCAGTAGCTGAATCTTGTCTTGACATCACACAATGTAATGTGTGATTCTGTGTGAGTACCAACACTGAGGAGCAGATCGTAATTGGAGGGTGCAGCCCCTGGATCCCTATGGCCCGGAGTTAAGCGGTTGACGATTATTGGCATCCCAGAATAGATGGTGGGCCACAGATCAATGTTGGGGTGGTAATTGTCCAAAGTGAGAGGGTTTTTCAACTGGTAAACCGCATCTCGTGCAGCCAAGTACAAATTCGGGCAGTCAGGCTAGCAATGGAATTGAGGAAGAGTTCCCCATTTATGATCGATATCAAGAACACAGCACCCTCATCAGTGTGGAGGTCACTTGATGGGAAGATATCATCTTGTATATGCTACACATCATTTCTGTCAGCTGGATTTCTGGGAAAATGAAGAAGAATAGATACCTGTTGTCGCTGCATGAACCACCCCAGTGACATATCTGCTGTGCCAGGATTAAAGAGAGCTTCGGACGGTTCTAGCTTGAATCCAGTGCCATGTCATGTTGATCCTGATGCATATCTGCACAAGGATCTCTCCAACAGGTGCCTGATTCCAAGCACTGCATGGTTGAAGTTGTCCTATGATAGAAATGATTGATTTTATATGGGCCTAATTTCTGTGGCAAGGTCACATACAATGCGGTGATTGCACAAAATCAGCGGGAGGTGCCAAGCCATAATCTTGCCATGCCGATCCATAATGGTTGACGGTTTATCAATATCTCCAAATTCCACCTGTTTGAAATAATTTGATAAAGCAATATCGCTGCTTGCTCTTGTTCCATCCAGGTTCACTTTCGACAGTTTAACCCGCTCTGCATATCGTGTAACATCCCATTCGGTGTAAACTGAGCAGCTTTTAAATCCCATGGCGAAATAAGAAGGAATGTGGGACATACAGGGATTAAGCACGGCCGCTACAATAACAAGAACAATATAGACAAACTCTTCTGTGGTTGTCGGTTCTCCCCTTTGATGTGGTTTGCTGTTTATCTTCATTCACATGTTGTAAATCATATTATGCAAACGTTTCCTGGGGGAGAAGTAATATGAATGAGCATATGTTTGGCACAGTAACAGGCTGGTCCCCACAGGATCTGCTCTTTCTCAACTGCAGGGTCAGTGGGACAATTGTGTCCGTCCCAGTCATAAAAACTGGTCCAGTGCACCATATTGACCATGAAGAGTTGCCACATATAGGTAGGGAGGTCCACTGATTGACTTTAAAGAGGCACAACAGTACCATATACATTGAAGAATTGCCATTGACGTACTCCATCAAGATAACAGATCAAGGCTTAGTCATCAGATGCTATATATGATCAGTCATTTGGTACAATGTCAATAAACTATATGTGCTTAGTCATACATCGACTGGTCAATGCACATGACTAACGCGACATTGTTGAATTGTTTGTTTATCACAGCAAATATCAATGTATCAATGTGACAGCTATATCTGAGTCATTCTTTACAATCCTAGTAGCGACATTGCTTAGTCATCTATCGACTGGTCGATGTATGTCAGACACAAAAGTGATCGAAGCTTAGTTCCCCACTGACTGGTGGATACATCTCACTAAATACAACAGCAACATATGATTAGTCATTCAATACAACAGCCACATATGGTTAGTCATTTGGTACAATGTCAATAACTACATGTGCTTAGTCATACATTGACTGGTTGATGCATGTGACTGACGCGACTTTGTTTAATTGTTTGTCTATCACAACAAATATAAACAAAGCAATGTATCAATGTGTTTTTTTTTTCAATCTCCGCTTTTCCTCCTCCCACTGTTTGCTGCTGCACTGAAACAAGATTGTCTCAATCTGTCAAGGCTACCACGTTTGAGGTGACTAAATGTTATGGCTGTCTGTGGTTGCAAGACAGATTAGGGACCTTTACAACTCTACTCATGGGTGATCCGGATCTGAACCCACGGGTATTTGAAACTTTGGAACTGATACCCAGATCCGGCAGGTTTCAGCCACTGGGTGATCCGGATCCGTGAGTCAGGTACCCGCTGACTCGCAGGTCAAATACCTGCAGGACGAGTCTCAGGTACTTACAGGTATCTTTGCTTAGAATTGACAATATATGTTATTTTTATCAAGTATATTCTACATTCTTATGATACATACCGTCTTGCGGTCGGGCACGAGACACATAGTCCCGAACGAAAACCCTTGTGCCCAAAATCTGAAAACAAAAGATAGAGAAATTGTCGCCCCATACTCATCCTTCTGGTCTCTGCCTCTATCTGTGTTCCTCCGTTCCCTGTAATGCGAAACCCGGCACCTCTCCCCAAATGTGCATATGCCCTCTCTCAGCGCGGCATCTCTCCCTAATGTCTGGGGAACCCTCTGTGAACCTGACGATGACCCGCATGATAGCATACTGGTGCATGTGTTCATCCCTTCGTTCCATTTGTGTAGCTGTGGGCATGGGCCTGGGCCTGGGCTGTAATTGAGGCCAGTGCAACTGGGCGACATGCGCATATGATATCCTCGTATCTGAGCAGCATTTCATTGCCGCTGTGGATGTCCGGTTGGGTGATGTGGCGATGTCTGTGTCATATGGGTCATGGCAGCAGGAATATTGGTAGGGACCTCGGATGATGTGGCAGGCAACATATCTGATGACATGTCAGGTGTTGCAGCGAACGACGCATTCGGCTGTGAATGAGAAGCTACAGGGGGGTCAAATCTCGGTGTAGCAGTTGGAGTGGGAGTGGGGGTGGGGGTGGGGGATTGTGCATGTGAGAGGGCCGTGGTGGTGTTGGGCAGTGATGTGATGTGAACACTCCCCAGTTGGCCCGCATTTGTATGTGAGACGAGGTGATGGTGGCCAGTGACACGGCCATTTGCATTCGCGTTCAAGTAGGTTTTTTAATATATATTTGTATTTTGACAAATATATGTGTGCTTACTTATGTGGCCTGCGGTGACTACTTTCTCAAGCAGTTGTCGGTTGGTTGTCACGGTAGGAGGGTTGTTTGTGGGTATTTATCAATGACATCTGTAGACATTATGGTTTTTTCGAACGTTTCCTGAAGTAAATTAGAAGGTTAGTGTTGGAAATTGAAAGGGAAAAACAAACCTAGAATATTGGGCAATACCTGTGGGTACTTGCGAGTAAAAATGCCCAAACCCGGATCTGGGATGAGCTGTGGGAAACGGGTACCTGACCTATGGGTAGCATTACCCACAGGTATTCCCACGGCTCAACCCATGGTTACCCATGGGTGACCTGGACTCGTGAAGGTCCCTAAGACAGATAGCCATCATATTTAGCCATCCTGGGCCAGGGTAGTGACAAGGGAGCATCTGTTCCCTCTGTTCTAGTTTGCTGATCACTTGTTGCTTTGAAGTGATGTGTATGGGTTCTGGGGGACTTACAGGGTGGGTGTCTCATGTCAGCCCCATGAGACATCAATCTGCCGCATGCAGGGGTATGCTGCGACTCCTCGGAGTTGCTGCTACCTCTGGCCCAACCAGTTCTGGGGGATTTACCAAGGTGGGTGTCTCATGTCAGCCCCTTGAGACGCGAGAAATTGTGCTGCTTGCCGGGGTATGCTGCAGCTCTTCGGAGCTGCCGCTACCTCTAACCTTGTTGAGGACTTGACAGAAACAGGGTCTGGGGGATATGGAGGACATAAAGAGGTACGAGCCACCATTGTAGTGTGCTCTCTCTGGTCCTACTTCTTTGGAATTGGCGGACACCATTGAGTTCTAGGGGATATCCTGGGTGGGTGTCTCGTGTCAGCCCCATGAGACGTCAATCTGCCGCATGCAGGGGTATGCTGCGACTCCTCGGAGTTGCCGCTACCTCTGGCCCAACCAGTTCTGGGGGATTTACCAAGATAGGCGTCTCATGTCAGCCCCTTGAGACGCGAGAAATCGCGCCGCTTGCCAGGGTATGCTGCAGCTCTTCGGAGCCACTGCTGCCTCTAACCTTGTTCTGGAGTTGACAGAAATATGTTCTGGGCTAGATGACAGATGGACAGAGGTACACCGAGTCGAGTTGTGAGTGTGGTGAGTTGGTGATCACAATCTTACCATATGCCCTACTTAACACATTCACTCAGTGTGCAGAAGACTGCTGTGTCCTGGTCAAGTATGCTGCCTGTACCAAAGGCACACAATATTCTGACATATTCCTCTCATGTCCAGATATGCACCATTTCATCATATTCAAACTATGTGGTCCACAACAAGTGTACTTTGGCTGGTAAGTTCCACCAACATCATTAAAATATGTCCTGACTCATTGTCCACAGGTTTGCCTTCCTACTGCCCAATCAACCCATAGTCCCAGCTCCATGTGTCCCATATATAGATATCTTGTTATTGTTCTATTCATCTTTGTATGATGTTGTTGACTGGAAGGGGTGAAGAGGCAGGAGGGCCCCTTGTCTCTTCCTCCCTTCCAGTCAACATCAATTTTTTCCCTTCAATTTATTAAACATTTGTACGAAGTATAACAAGCAATGTGTGTGATGTGTTATAATGCCGATATTTTTAGGTCACGTGATGCTTATGTAATCATGTTGCATTTCCCAATAAGGCTCTATGCAGAAAAGATTTCAGCTAAAGCTACATTAACCACCACCTCCACCACCACCCCACACTCTACAATATCATTCAAATGGCCTGGTCCACTAAATTCATTGCATCCTCAAAGAACACCTTGACGAGTGGGCATCCCTTAAAAATAACGAAGCTGGCAAAACTGCACTGGCAGAAAAGGTTGCAGGTGCTATTACAGCATTCCATGTCAAAAAAGAATATGAAAACCCTCTGCCAATTGACCTGAACACTGTACTGTATTTCTTTACCCAGACTAGCTACTTACTAATCGATCATTGTTTTTTTGTTTGGGCATCTAGAAAGTGCACACCTGGTACCAGAACAATGTCAAGGCACAGAGTCACACAGAAGCTCAGGGCGGAAAGAATGTCCGCAGCTACACCAGACAATATTCTGTAAAAGATGTAGCTGCCCAAATATACAAGGACAGAGTAGATGACATTATCTCTGAGAGTACAGACCAACTGTGCGGGTCAAAGGATTGGCTCTGTCATTACCCTGCCGCAGTGACTACTTTCTTCCAGGGCCTGAATGATGATGAGCGAGCAGATTGTGAGGAATATATGGAGCAATGGAATACAAAGGGTCCCTCCACCGCCCAGCAACAGATGTATGTCTCAATATATGTCAAATTTCCGCCTTCTTTCCTTATATGTCTATGTTAGCAATGCCAAGCAGAGTTTGGGTAAGACAGTGCAGAAGTTTGTCACCAACGTCGATCGTAACATGGGCGTGCAAATGTTCATTATGCTAGCTTATAAGAAAGATGATGGGACCCTGGGCAGACAGAAGTGAGTCATATTACATCTGACTATGTTGCATTAGTTAAAACATGTCAACAGATATGAGTCACGCCCTCTTGTTGGTGATGAGCCATTCACCAAGCTGAATCCATCTTGGGAAGAAAACACCTGGCAAGAATTTACGAAATATGCCAAGGAACAGTTTGGTAAGATCTGTGTAGATGTCAGAAATATTATGTCACTTGAACTGCTTCATGAGTAGAAAAAGCAGAGAAAAATGACCAGAAGGATAGTGATTCCGACACGTCAGATGAGGATGTGCCCCAAGGATCAAAATCCAAAAAGAAGTCAACCCAGGTCCTGTTGGATGACAACGGCTGGCCTATCCTACCAGCATACAGTGACCAAACCCTGGGAGCAAGAAAGGACATAATACGCAATTATGTTACCATTTTGTACAGTAAGGAGCCTGCGATGTTGTTGTGACTAAATAATTAATAATACCTTGCAGGATATTTTACTTGCAACAAACGGGCAGTGGTTCCTTGAAAAGCCTTGATGGATTCCAATGAAGGCTTTCTGAGCCCTGACTCCCTACCAGATGGCGCAACTCTATGTGAACCATCCAAGCTGCAGCTGAGTGCTGTAACTGATCTTTGGCAACATTGGAGGTCCAAGCAGAACAAAGGCCAGCAAGGATTAGTATTCACATCAGCAAGGAAACAGGACATCAGAGAGAGCCTAGGAAAGGGCAGCCCCAGCAATTCCAATTATTTCCCCAACATCTCCTCATCCCTCAATGTCTCCTCATCCAGGACCCTCCAATCAACACCGGCCAGCCATACCACTGAGTCAATCACCTCCTCTACCTCCACCATCGCCATCACAGCCACCATCATCAGGCAGACATCATCAGACTGAACAGCAACACAACAGGTCCCCTGCCTTGCACAAACAACGCAAGAAGGATAGGATGGCCTTCCTGAAGTCGCTTTGCCTCAGGACGACTATATTGACTTTTTGAAGAGAATTGAACACATCAAGGGGAGTGATATAGTGGAGACCATGGACGAGTTCCCAGAGTGGACCACCTGGAAGTACGACAAACAATACTTGCCGGAGGAGTTCCATTCCAAGGAGGGCTTCCAACAGCTAACCACAGGTCTCAACAGCTTCAATATGGAGACCAGGATATATGGCGAGTTGGAATATGTCGCCCTTGTCATTGGCTTGGCACTCTGCGACATTTTGGCCGTGATGGATAAAGAAGACGAGCATTGGGTTCTCCCGGCCTGGTTCCTCAAGTCACCACTCCATGAGAGGCAAAAGCGTGGTCTGCTAAAAATGTGTGCCAACACTGCTGTTGCCCCTCCTTCCAGGTGAGTCCGCACAATAGTCAGAACGGGACAAAAACAAAAACATTCAACATTTCAACAGTCAAGAGCGTCCAGTCGATGATAGTGAGAATGGTCCAAGGAAATGGACACGGGCAAATACTATCCAAGCATCTCAGTGATCTTAGGTATTCAATACAAACTGAAGAGTGCATGATTACTCATTACTAGATATGCAGGACATCCAGGAAGATTACATTGAGAGCCATAGTGTTTCTGCTCCTGTTTGTGGGGCTGCTGTCTACTTAAAATACTGGCTGCTTGTGTCTTTTTGAACGTCGCGCTGCAATTTGAATCCGTGCTTGTGATTGAAGTAAAAGTGATACATGCATGAGTGGAGGCAATATTTATTGTGCAAGTGCAATCTTTCGTGCCAGCCATGGGACAAGCTTCTTGTGGACTACCCTATACTTCAATAAGAGTCTCTTCAACTCCATATGCTTTTCACCCATGTTTGGTGATTTCCAGCTTGCTTTCAGGTCTGCCAATGGCCCCTCTTTGTCCACATCAACGATGATGCCAGACTCTTTCTGTAGGAATGTATTATCAACAGGAATGAAATGATTACCTTGCTGTGACATACCTTGATCAGCTCAGCATACTGGTCCGGATTGGTCATGAATTTCTGACCAAAGTGGATGGTCCACAATCACACGTGTTGGTCTGCTGTGGAACCTGCCATATGCCCATCAACTATCTGTATAGTGACAATGAAACCTGGCTCACATAGAGAAGATAGACATCGAAGTAATTCATGTCCAGATCAAGCTTGTACTGCAATTTGGCTTCGTGATATAAGAACATTTTCATTTCTTTCACGACAGCCACTGGGATGCCATCACGTATAGAATCCAGAATATATATCTTCCTATAGTCCTAATGTTGTGAGTGATATGTTTGTGTTCCAGAGATTTTCTGCACTCATGCTTTGGTGCCATCTTTCTTGATGGCATTTCCGGTGGACTTGATGATCATTAGGTACCAATGATGTCTATAGAGATGTAGGATTTCAAATTATGTCTGAAATTATTCACGGTTGCTCACACAGCTCGTGAATTGATCAGTATGATCAAGTAATCTTTCTCAAAGATATTCCACTTGACCTGGTTTTCCGCTTTCAAATACCTTTGCAAGCTGGTATATGTCTTAGGGTTGTGGTAGAAAGAGTACATGCTAGGCCTAAAGACCGCAATGTGTTTGGAAATGTCAGGGTGGTTTTCAATGAGAGCATCCACCATGATACTGGAATGATTGATTGGCAGACAGTACAATGGAATGATGGTGTTACTGACGAATTTGCAAACTCTACAATCTCTCCATTCAGGTCCATCCCATTGTCGAGGGAGTTTACAACTCTCTCCGTCATACCCCACTTGTGGTATTCGGGTCTTTTTTGTATAACTTCAGTCTTCAGATGAGTATATACATATAAAGCAGAAAATGTGCACTGGTAAAGGCTTTTTATTGGCCCTGGCCTGTAACATACAAATTAGATGACACTTCGTTGGCACATTGCAACATACCTCGTTTTGCCGCTGTGTTCCTTGTGTTCAATACCAACAAGCTCAACTTATTTGTCATCCTCAGACTCTTCCTCAGACAACTCTGATGATACTTCGTCTCCATCAATTTCCCTGCATTATAATAACATTATGACCTATAGACTATGCGCATATTGACTTACATCTTGTCTTCATCATCGTCCACTGTGATATTTCTACTGGATGCTCCTGCCTTTGCCTTCTCTTTACCAATCTTGGTCGTTTTCCTCTTCCCGCCAAGATGACCCACCTGACATGGTGGCCCTCAATTACTGTTGCCATGTCATTTTCGCTAAAAAATCATATTCAGGCTAATGCAATGAGTGATATAGGGCTCATAGGTTACCTGAGCAGGCCACAGAATGGGGGGGATGTCAACACCTCTACCCAAGTAAGAAATTCATTGAAATGGCCTTGGCTGCTAGTGGACTGGGCACCAAGTCTCATGGTGACCATATGGTGATATTCAGATTCTTGAACATATCGAAATGAGATATCATTATGACTATATAAAAACCTACCTGCGCCGAATGAGCAGTCCCATTGTCTTGGGCACTGTCCTGGTCTAGATATCAGTATGTTCATTGTAATCATTGGACATTCGGCAGTTTTGTGCTGGAATATGTGACAATATTAGTAACCAATGCATAGCTAAATAATATGTAATGTGCATGCTTGCCTTGAACATAAGTGTCATGATACGTCAATTCTTTTATATTTTCCTTTACCTTTTCTCTATATTCCTTCACTACACGTATCCGGATTACTCATACATGATTACTATCATCTGATGCTTACTCATTGCTTCATATGTCATTCCAACGGCTTACTCATTGTTCCGACGGTCTACTCATACGTAGTTACATCATCCCAACGGAATGCACAGACCAGAGCTTACGCGTCCCCATTCCATGACATTCTATACTATTCTTTGTATTAGTCATACATCCTATAAAAGCACCAGAGTTCCACTGGAAACCCCAGCTCGAATCTCTTGGGATTACCGCTAAAGTGCATACCCTTCAGTCTTCAGAACTCACAACCAATCTCTCCTCTCACCTTATACATCATCCTCGGTTCTTACGAACTATCTCTTATACACTTCACCACTCTTATCATTTGTAGGGACACCTTATAGCATCGCCCTAACAATAAGGATATCTCTCACAATGCGTATCTCAAAATCTGGGACTCCTGCTCTCTGAATGAGCATGTTCGTTCTGCTGGGTGACCAATAGAGCTTGGCCACTGTCTCATCCAACATGAATTGGGTGTACCCAATGTAGAGCTGTTGGATTGGAAGGAATGGCATAATGATCGTTGTAGTCATGAAAAGTGCCTACAATTGCCTTTTTGAGTGGTTCGAAAGCTTAGTCATGCATCGACCAGTCGATGCATGTGTTCATTGTACTTCTAAATTGGGTGTTGCTCAATCATCCATCGACTGCTCGATGAATTGAGAGAGAAACAGGAATTAGTAGGCAAAAGCAGTTCTCCAGTGGTGAATGCCCAGCATTTTTGTAACTAGGACCACGCTATATACATTACAAAAAGCATATATAAGGACCCGGAGGGAGGGTCGCGCAAATGAGGGAAAGGTTCGAAATGCAGACACTGACAATTGTCTCTGGTTTATCATCCAGTTAATGCTCACAGGTAAAGCATGACCTTGGCAAAAATCGTGAGATAGGTAGAGAAATTCTACTCGATTAGATTACAGGAAATAAATATTCAAACTTGATTAAATGGACTTGCTGTTGTAGCACTTTGCTTAGTCACCCATTGACTGGTTACTATCAATGACAGATCACGATGTATATTAGGAATTATATAGCTATATAGCAATCCACGTTGTTATGCTACTGATAACATTATACAAAGTTACAATAAGAAGTATATAGTAGCAAAATCATACAACACATGCAAAGGATCACATATATTAATGGCTTGGTCCCCCCCCGGAAACCCGCTACATAGTTGTAGTGTTTCCCACACCATGTATGTGTCTCCCTGACTCGGTCTACCTGTCGATGTTTGCAGGGAAGAAGGCGGTTCTGCCTGTCATATCGTGCATGAGGACAGGGCAATTTGCGTCCTTGATGGGTACGGCCACATATGTACACCCACATCCAAATTTCGCACATCTAAATGTTGAGTTCGATTGAATAGCTCTACAGAACGATGAACAGGGCTCACTCACTTTGTTCAAATTCGATCGTATTTTTGCAAGTGCTGCGAGGTAACAGGAGTGTGTTTCAAAAGTCTGTACAAGTTTGTTTTCATTCTGTGTAATCAGTTTGAACAATTGTGGATGCTTACCTGCTTGCTTGTGTTCAATCAAGATTGTCTGTGAGTTGTTGCGACCGCAGGAAGTTCCTGAGTAGACTACTTTACTGTGAAAACACGGAAATAAAATTTGACTGTAATGGATCATTTACCCTGTTGGTAGTGCCAGCGGCATATATTCTTGGCGATGCAGCACATGCCGCACTACTAGCTCGGTGGGCCCAGCGGCTACATCCCATTTCACTTACCCAGGAGAGTGGGGATACTATTTACACAATGTTTCGATTCAGATTGAATCCCATTCTGCCATGTCGTATCATTTGATTGGTAGATGGGGGACAATCAGTAATAAATTAATGCCTGAATGCAGATGCATAGGTGCAATATATCTGTTTTGCCCCAGTTGCCCTGCCTTAGAGGCCAGACCTCAGGGCATTCTTTCTGGCATCTAGTGGATGTGTGTTGTTAGTTGATTACTAATTATTTGTTCATGCTTGGTCACCTGCCACATGTGGATTCGACCAGTCGGTCCAGTACTAATCATGTTCCTAATTTAGATTTAAATCAACCAGTCGGTGTATTACTAAGCATTTGTTCATGTTTGTACCAAATTAACTAATTGGGTGTTTGACGTGCTTCCTTGCAACTCTACTCTATCCCATTCAACAACGCAATGTCTACTCCCTCATCCCAAAAAGCACTTTACAATCAGATCAGTACCATACACACATCTGGTGATATCCTATGGAATCGGGCTCCTGTCATCTAGCAGTGGCCTTGGGAGAACGGTCTGCCACTACACCATGGATCATTGGCACAATCAATGCATGAGAACCTCGGTGAGGTGGAAGAGGGTTCTTTTTAGATAATGGTCCTGGTGAGCAATCCATTAGGTGGCATGTTTCTGTAAGGAATCTATGATTCCTTGTTACTTTCATTAATTTCCTTATCCTTTTGTTTATTATTTTATCATCATTATTTACCGTGGACACGTGTGCCACAATGTACACACGTACAAACAACTGTATAGTATGCCGTCTGTGTCGCACACTCCATAACTATAACTACTACAACACTCATATAACAGCATAACATTCATTACCCAAATATATTGATTTGGACCTGTGAATCATGCATAGTGAGTAATACAGTCGTTATAACATTCCTTCCACTTGTACTAGGGCTTTAATTAGCCCTACACAAGTTTATACTTTTTTTCACAGCCAAACAACCCTTAAAACAGTTCTGAATTGACTGTAATAGCCATAAGCCTTTCATGAGGTTAGATACATTGGTTATACTACATAGTCATAAGCCGCTCGTGGTTAGATACCTTGACCATAAAAAAGTCCTATTAGGCACCCTAAAGGGCCTTATCAAACAGACACGAAAAAGCCCGAACGGCTTGAGTATAGCTCTCGCCGTACACTACGGAAATTGAACATTAGTTCATATCAGCATGCGATAGCAATCGCAACGCACATTGTAGTAATACGATTCAGAACGCGCATGATCTAGTGTGTTCATAGACAAATCCTGTCGATAAGTGAATTCGACAACCCGGATGTCCAACCGGTCTCATAGATCATCCCAACAGGGAAGTCTATCCCAATTACGGGATGTAAACCTCCCCGTTACCGAACGTACCTCCCTCCAGTGAGACTCTGCGTATAAAGCCTCACAAGTTTCGGAATCGGCTCACAGGGCTAACAACCCTATTGCCCGCAGGGATGCAGCAGAATATGATGATGCCAGTTATGACTATCCTACAAACCACTGGGAATCCCCAGTGAATAGACGAACACCGGCTCCCCGGTCACGAAATTCGGAAAACGCAAGAGCGCCCACTATGCTGTTGGCATATAGTTTGCCCACGCATAGAAAAACACCTTCAATAGGTGGTAGATCATCAACCAGCATGGTTGTCAATCAGACCAAAGGTCGAATAGACCCAAAAGAAATTCAAGTTAAAACCCAAATGGCTCGACCAATTAGAATCGAGAGTCCATACAGATATGGAACAGCACAGAGCTGTGAGAAAGAAAGTAAAATCCATGCTACAGGCATGTATAGAAGAGCTAGATGCTCTAGATGACTGTATGGAGGCTCGTTACGACAGTTATTTAACTGAGATACATCAGATAAGATCTGATCATAACGATGAATACGCCTTAGAAGGGCATCAAGATACCAGTGGGCAGCAAGCCTCACCAGCTAAACCAGCTGAAACAACTGTAACCACCATGGTGCCAATCGGCCCATATGTAAGCCCTTCAGCTACAGGGGAATCCACGCATGCCTCCCATGCGTTTCAACCTGCTAGTCCGCAGGAAATAGCCACTACGGCTGCTAAGCAGTCCAAGATCAATTCCAGCAATGGAATATCATATAGGCCAGTAGCCAATACGAACAAACTACAACAGGAAGCTATTTCAGCTTTTCACGTAGAACGTGAAGTGTTCGCAAAGCGAAAATCAATAATAACTGGTCGATTAGACCAGCAAACCCATTGACAAGGGGAAGAATCTGTTGAAGATTACAATAGTCGGATAAACGAGATGGCTTGACAAGCCATCTATGACAAAAAGGCTATGGCCAATAAACAGCCTACAGCTAAAACTACCACACATAGGCGAAAAGTCTCACAGCAGAAGCTGTTGATACTTCAACCATCTAAGTTAATAACCGGACACAACATACCTGCGTCCATGAGCGCAAGCAGCGCTCATATTCCCCATAATAGGGTATTGCAAAACAACTCTAATGCAGAGTTTCCACAAAGTCAAGGACCTTGTAAGTCATTGGTGACATTTGATACCAATAGGTTATGTACCACTGCAGGTATAAGCACACACGGGCTCGACCGCAGTGCTAAGCCAATCACATCTGTCATTAAGGCGATGATGATCCCTGCACTGGCTGAATGCTGGAACTAAACCAACAAACAACACAAACACAAAAGGACCAAGGCAAGGACGTGCAAAGGTTAGAATCAACAAGCCAAAAAACGAAGAATATGGAGACTAATATGAAAAGAGATGTGCAAAATCAAAACGAAATAACCAGAACTTATGCGAAGTTCTGTGTGAGGGTTGCAAGGTTATGATTTAGAATGCGAAGTCTTTCGCAAACACTAGACGATTATCGGTGATGTCAAGGATGAGCTTGAAGACTTTAGACATGAACTGGAGGGAAGAACTAATTTGTCATTTAAGCTGAAACTACAGTGTTTTTATATGTAGGGAGTAGAAAGACTTGAGCCACTGTTCAAATTAGGGAGATACAAAGACACAAAAGAAAGGAACTGGTCCGGACTATTGGAGAATGTCATGGAATGATGAGTAAACAGTATATCGTAAGTGAATGAAACGAGAACGTGCGGATTAGATAGCGAACACCTGAACTCTGGGTCGCGAAGTGCGAGAATGGCTTCACAATGTTTTGTAAAGCTTTGCAAGGACTTTGTGTATGTCACAGAGCTTTGCGGGTAGTGCATGAACGTGGACTATGTCAAATACATTGTTTCCGGACCTGTGGAGCCTGCAGTCGTATCATCTCCTCCTTACTGAAATTCTGACTGTCCACAGTCAGCCATGTGATGGTGTGACTATTGTGACCTTGAACAATAAAAAAAACATGCTCAGTCATCAATACTTCTTCATCCTTTCGACCATAATCTCCACTACCTTAGATCACCCTACTATCTGCTTGCCATGTCTAGCAAAACTGCTGCTGTCGAGTTCGCCAAGAAGAAAGTCACTGTTCTCATGGAGTCGCTTCCTGAAGGTGTCGCAGAGGATTCGGATTACGAGGTGTGGGGTAAGGAATTTTGCGGGTGTCTGGTGCATTGCAATAGTATTGTATTTGGGCAGATACTGAGTAGATGTGGTAGGGCGCCTACATCCGTGTTGCGACTGCCCTAAAGGTCACAGACGACGACAAGGTTGTTTCTTGGGCCAACGAGGCTCAATCTGCCTTCGTAAGGTTCGAGCAACCGGAGTGGCTACCGTGGGGTGGCATGTTGCTTCTGAAGCAACTTGCAAGCCGAGTCCGAGAGGAAGAGGAACAGGCGCTTCATGACAAGGAAGCCCTTCAAATCTGGCTCACTGCTGAGGCTAAAGAGGTCGAGGCCGCAAGACAACACGAGGAGGCTCAGAAGATGGCTGAGAAGTTAACAGTCGAATTCGTGACAGGAGTGATTGACGAGATTACATTCTCACAGGGGATTGCCAAGATAGAGGCAGATGCGGATTTCAACCTCAACAATGAAGTCAAGACACCTGAAACTGCTTTGCCGATGAGCAAAGCCAAATCTGATCGTGTTCTGTGTCCGGAACCTCTCAAGAAATCATTGAAGCGAAAGATCGAAGCCAGGGCCGAGTTGCGAGATGTCGAGGGCAAGGTGAGTAAATTGTCTTTCGGTTCTGTCCTTTGACTCATTTGTTGTAGTGTGATCGTTGCAAGACGTACAAAGCACCGGTACCGTGCGTCCTTCGGCCAGGGAATGCGAAGTGCGATAAGTGTTTTGATGAGAAGGCTGGGTGTTACTGGGACACCGTGTCGTGGTCTGGAATAAAACGAAAGATGGATTCGAAGAGGTCTCGCGGTTCGCAGAAGGTGGACGAAGCTAAATGGGTTTCTCGAGGTATGTGGTTTTTCTGTCTTGCGATTTTATTGGCCAAGTCGAACTAGTCCCGTCATTTATCGGGGACACTCCGCCTTTGGTTGCAACCTCATCCCGGCCTCAACCTAGGCCACTTTGCAACAGCGCAAGGAACTCTGGCAAGACCAAAGTGATTGAATTGAGCAATGATTCTGATGAAGGCGATTCCGCGGAGCTTGTGGCAATTTGTCATGAGGTGAAGGTAGTTCAGGGAAGGATGAAAGCTTTGCAAGTGGTCCTGGATGGGTTGAATGTTAGTAGATAGTTTGTTTGTAGTTTCTCCGACGCTGATATCAAATCGTGAATAAAACAAAAACGCGAGAAATGAAAGGGATATTGCAAAAGGAAAGAGAGGATAAATGATTTTCTGAACAAAATGTAAGTGGAGAAATGTGCGAATTATAAACGTGGGAATCGAAAAAAAAAGAGAAGGAATATAAGGGAAAGGCTCAGAATGCTTCATAGCCAGAAAACCCTATGGGCCTTGCGCAATCATGACAAGT
Organism: Hygrophorus pudorinus; assembly: GCA_003314045.1. Classification (NCBI taxonomy): domain Eukaryota; kingdom Fungi; phylum Basidiomycota; class Agaricomycetes; order Agaricales; family Hygrophoraceae; genus Hygrophorus; species Hygrophorus pudorinus. The sequence goes on from QLPF01001017.1 coordinate 40,169, forward strand.
CATATCACGACTTTCTATAGAAAAGAAAAGAAGGGTAGGAAATGAACATATAGCTGAAAAAGGGGAGTGAAAAGGGAATTTAGTCTCCGTTGTCTTCACTGTCTGTGTCATTTCTATGAGGGGGATTGTCCTCCATTTCTCCATCTACTTCTTCTTTTTCTTCAAGCTTGTGAAGTCGTGCGGTGTGGATGTCGATGAAATCCGTAGGAATATTGATTGATGGCCTGGCGAAGTATGGAATTACGCGAAATGCTGCTATAGGTCTGTGGAAAACTGTTCCGTCAAGTTCTGAAATGATATATGCGCCTCCATAGTTGCGCGAAATGACAACGAGGGGACCAAGGTAGCGGGGACACATTTTTCGATTAAGCGACTTTTTGATTTGTGTGTTTTGCATCAACACTAAGTCTCCTTTCTTGAAGTCAAAGTTGCGGATGGTATGTTCGTGGTCCTGTTCAAATCTGGCGGCGGCGGCTAGTCGAGCTTCGAAAACCTTCGAATAGAGTTTGTTGATGTCCGAAGTTCATTTCTGAAGTGCGATGGCTCGTCGGGCTATGAGGTCTGTGCTTGAGAGGACTGAATTTGGAGGGGGCTGAAGGTACGTTGCTTCGGAGATGTCGAGGGGAATAAGGGGGTGTGAACCTGTTACTGCAAAATAAGGTGAACAACCCATGCGTTTGCGAACTGTGATCCTTTCTGCCCAAAATACTGAGTACATTCCTAGTGACCAATGTTTCTGATCTCCATCGACTGCTTTGAATAGCAATTGTCGAACATCGAAGTGTGATCGCTCGACGAGCCCATTAGCATGTGAGTTATAGCCGCTGATACAAATGTTGTTGACTTGATATCTTTTCGTGAGGTACTGGAGTGCTTTTATGAATGCCGGCCCATTGTCACTGACGATTTCACAAAGCAAACCCCATCTGCATTAGTGTTGCTCGAGCTGGCTTAGCTGCCGGCTGGCTAAGTTAGCTGCGGCTGCGGCTGGCTAATTTACCCATTATTCGCCAGCCATAGCCGCGAGCCGTATACAGCCGGCTGCGGTCGTCTACAGTCAGCACGCAGCCGGTATATATTATAAAAAATATTATTTTTCTATTTAAAAATACTTACTGGCCGGAGCCAGCATTTCGCTGGCTCCGCTGGCATGTATGTAGTTTATACTAATAAATTTGAATGCCCTGCGCTCTGTTGAAGAGCGTGGGGGTGGGTGCCGCGTCAGACGCGTTGAACCACGAAGTGTACCTATATATATATACAGTACATTAAATAAATATGTAAATAAATGTTTGCTTACTTTGTTTGCCCGCAGTTACCGCTTTCTCGAGCGGTTGGTGGAGTCTTGAGGTGGGTGGCTGAGTTCGAATTCAGTGGCTGAGGCCAAGTGTGCGCGAAAACAAACACACCCATGGGCTGAACAAATTGCAAAAGTCAGTCCACAGTATACTATGCAATATAATTAGAATACTAGTATACATATATAAGCCGGCTTAGCTGGCAGCTTGCGGCTTTGGATTTTTGACAGCCATAGCCGTGAGCCGGTGCGTAGCCTTATCCGAGCTGGTGACCAGCTGGCTTAAAATCAGCTCAGCTCACGGCTCCCAGCCAGCTCGGAGCCGGAGCTGGAGCAACACTAATCTGCATAGGATATCTTCGTAAATCCAATCCCCAAGGGCTTTTGCTGTTTCTGAGCGAAGCATGCGAAATTCAGGATAGTATGTGAGCGAACATCGTCCTTGAACTATGTAACGATAAGATCCAGAGGCTGGCATGTGCATTGTGTTGATGAAGATTTTGGCGAATAAAGGGGCTGGTGTCGCAACAACAGGAGGAATGAGGATGTTGCGGGTCTGATGTATTTGGCAAAGATGACAGGTGCGAACAAACCACGCGATATCTGCTGTTAGGTTTGGCCACCAGAAGCGAGTTGAAATTGTTGCTTTAGTTGCGAATACAGCCTTATGTCCAATATCATCGTGTGTACTTCTTATAATCTCCATACGACATTCCTTCAGAACGACCAGTTTGTGTGTGCCTTGTGGGTCCTTTCGCCAAAGTTTGTTGAGGTCAATAAAGAACTCTGTACAATATCTGCAAAATGTTGTACACTCTGCGTCCGACATATCATCTGGGCAAGCTAGGTCTTGATGCCATTTGTGAACCTTGATGAGGCGAAGATTATCCGAGATAGACTGAGGTGATCGCAGTACTTTGTCGTATGTTTCGCAGGTCTGCATCTCCTCCTTACTGAGATCTGAACACATGGCGAAGATCGATATCAGGGAAGGGGCTGATTTTTTGATCAGGTTTATCATGTGAATGAATCCGTGAAAGCGGTCGATCCAGTCTTTGAAGTCCTTTTCTGACATGTCAGGATTATCTCCATGTTGTGCTGGCCGTCGCGAAAGGCCATCTGGTCCGTGATGTGAACCTGCAACATGTATCAGGGTAAAATGAAACGTGAGAATTGACACAATCCAGTGATTTATAGAGGCGCTGGGCGCGATATCTGGATTCGCAAGCATTCCTTTGATATATCTTGCATCGACTTTGATGATGAGGTTTCGAACACCTATGAGATAAAGTTGTAGTGAGCCGAGAGCACGATATAGACCATACAGCTCAAGTTTTGGCTGGGAGAATCACGACTCTCTGTCGTTGAGGGTGATTGACGTGAATCTATTGTAGTATCTCTTTTGCAGGTCTCCTTTGTCACACTGGCAGAGGTGAAATCCTATTGCAATGTATGATGTGTCAACAGCAAGAATAACAGGGGAAGGAGATTCGTAATTGATACTTTGAAGAGCTGGCGAAGTAGTGAGTGCTGTTTTGAGGTCTTCTTGTGAAGCGATCTGTTTCTCTCCAAATTTGAATGGCATGTCTTTTCATGTGAGAACAATAAGTGGTGCCACACGCTGTGCAAAGTTTCGAATGAAGATATGACAAACTCCAATGGTACCAAGAAATGCGTGAACATCAGAGAGGTTTTTGCAAGGGCCCCATTTCTTTACTGCAATGACGTGAGATTCGTCTGGAAGTCGACCTTTGTGTGTGCAGCGATGGCCTAGAACTATGATTTCTTCGACACAAAGAAATAGCTTAGGACCAGAGAATGTTCCTCCACAATACTTTATGCGTTGAACTACATGGTTTAGATTTTGGAAATGCTCCCAGACGAAACAACGTATTCCTGGGTTCTCTGAGATTGTTTCGTATGTGCCATCGTTCCATAGATATCGTGAAGGTGGGCCTTTGACAGGGACGTCGTCGATGTATGGAATGGTGATGTGAGGAATTTCGGGCTGTAGAATGAAGGTGACGTCGTCGTGGAAGATAGGAACCGAGTTTGTCCATCCCATGGGCAACATAACAAGTTGAAGTGCTCCATATGGGGTTTGAAAGGTAGTATAGTCTCGCAAGGACTCCACGATGAGCCTTTCGTCGTAGCCAACATATAGGTCAAATATCGTCCCGCATGCATGTCCTCCGAATTGTTCTGTGAGATGTTCTGGAATGGGGACGACGTCGGAATGCTGAATGGTAACAGCATTAAGGGGTTCAAGACTATGAACTGGGCGAAGTGCTTTTCCATCTTTCTTTGCAACACAAAACCAACGCGACCTGTAAGATGAGTTTGATCATTCGTATACTCCTGCTTCGATTTTTCTTCGTATTATTCCACAGACTTCATCGTAGATGCCGGGGGGAATAGGGATGTTTTGTTGAACCCATGGCGTATGAGGGATGACAGGGAACTCTATTGGCGGAAAGAAATCGGTGCGAAAACGTCCTCGTTCGCTGTCATTCCATGCGAAGCCTGTTTCGTGCTTGAGTATGAAGTCGTGCATGAAGTTGCGTTCAGCAGGCCAGAGGAAGTCGCCAGGGTGAGAACTGTTAATTTTGTCGCAACGTTTGATAGTGTATCATTTTGTGGGCATGAAGGGTGGGGGATTTGGGTTGAGAACAGGAATTCCAATGAGGGGGTCGCCAGAGATTTTGCAAGTAATGCAAAACTTGTCGGGGAGTTCTGCGAGGATGGGGTGTATTTTCTTGGCGGCAGGTTTGTGTTTCTTCTTTGTCAATATGAAAACGCCAGCGAAGTTGTCGCGAATATTTTTGGCTTTTTTGGCGATTTTAGGGTTAAGCTGTGTTGATGGGGTATCTGAAATGGAACTATAAAAACTGGATAGATCGGGCACAGAACATGCGGAAAGGTAGATACACAAGAGCGTAGAATTAGATGGTGATGGTGGAATCAGCGTAAAGGCTTCTATACTGAGAGAACTATTATTGGCGTTGTAATTGATGATTATTGCAATGTCTCCGTGACTTGCGATCACATCCTCGAGTTGCGAAAACCCAATGTTTGTGGGTCGCCATGTAGTTGACGCTGAGGTGGTCCGCGTGCTATAGTTGGGATAGTGATTGACCTATTCGAATTTGGATCGCGGATGGTAATCGTTTGATCTTCATTGGCAAAATTCTTTACCAAACTTTCGGTGAGGACATTGAATGGCCTGCCGAGAAGGATGTCGTAAGCTGGGCCACGAATAATGTGCATTTGGAGAAATAGAGTGATGGTGCCAATTTGAGCAGGGACATTTCATGAGAGACCGAGGGTCTGATCGATCTCGCCGTTTGCTGACTGCATGTTGAGTTGAATGGTGGGGTCGTAGTTGAGGCCAAGGTCATGACAGACATCTTCGGACATTGCGATGATCTGCGAACCTGGGTCGACTACGCAATCTACTTCATCTTTGTTGTTGATGTTCATTTGAATGGCGCGAAGTGCGTGCGATTCTTTTGCAACGACGATGTCATTTGGAATTTGGTCTAGGCGAAGACAATTCATATATGCCTCATAAACATCGGGAATGAGGATGTTTGTCATTGTGTTGTCAAATGATTTGTATAGTTTCGCAGATACTTGATCTGCTGTAACTCGTCGCGGTGTAACTGCTTCTTTGAACTTGTTTCGCATATCGGGGGACAGGGCAAGAAGTTCTTCGGGGGAAAGGGTGATAAAGGGTGTTTTCATGGACCGCATATAGACTGCTTCGGCGATCTTTGCGTCTTGAATGGGGCTTGTGTGTGATACGACGGCTCCTTCGCTGATTTTGTTGGTGCAGTAAAGGCGAAATTTCTTTCATGCGGTGGTAGGTAGGTAGTTTCGTGTACTTTAGCAAAAGGATGAACTGGGGGTTCGACCTCTTTCGTTGTTGGTGGTGGTGCTACTGGAGCTTTTCATGTTTCTGAAGGTGATGTGGTGGATGCTGATGACGTGCTTGCTGGTGGTTCCACGACGTGCAAAGGTTGCGAGTTTGTTGCTTCTTTGCCCATGACAGGGTCTACGTGCGATCTGTGGAATTTCGGGATGTGTTCGCCCACTTCGTAGAGCGAATAGTTCTCATTGGAGTTCGGCAATCAACTCGTCTTTTTCTACATCCTCAATGGCTGCTGTGTGAATTTGCCGTGTGGGGAATGGAGTGGATACAGTCAATGGTGCTACCCTGTACATCATTGTAGCTGTTGTGACAGGTGACAATACTGGATTTTGTCAGTACCATTCGTTGATGCGATCCTTGATTGAGATACCTGGGATGCTGTGAGGTACGAACTGACCACTAGGTAACATGATCTTTCCTTCGCTGTTTTTGCAACATTTAGCATCGTCAATGCATTGCTGACAGACCATGCAGCTAGCGATGAAATGGCCTCTGAGACCGCAGAACATACAGACTTGTGTTGAGGCTGCTACTTTTGCTTGCGGCGAAAGAGTCGGTGGTTGAGCCTGTGTTTGAGGCTGTGGTGCAAGTGCATTTATGAGGGTTGTTGTGAATTTGTTGAGGAACGAGGTGAGATCTTCTGACTTAATTCCTTCTCCCGCTGAGGTTGTGGATATCGAAGTACTTTCTATGTTCCCGCAGGGCGATGTTCCATGTAACACAAATTGTGCTGCTGTGAGAATGTTATTGAGTGGATATGGGTCGTCCGGATAGTGGTCTGGAAACTTCAATTCCAATTGACGTGAGATTCGCTGTAATATATCGCCTTGAAAACCTCGTATGAATGCTCGGCTTTGTTCTGCTTCCGAAATGCGACCCTTTTCTCATAAGAAGAGCGTAATGACGAGGAAGTTGCAATGGTAGTTCGCAAGCTGTGTTGTGTTGCTAATCCCTTTGCGAAGTTGTTCACCAATAAGTGTGTCCATTTCAGACACTGACCACTTTAAATCATCTTCTGACCCAGGGTATAGCCCAATGACTGCTTGTATGAAGTCTTCGTATGGAATTGCTAGCGTTGTGAACTCTGGGATAGCTTCCCAAAGCTCGATTGCTTCGACTGATAGATATCGAACTGCTTGCTCCTTTTTCTCGGTAGAGTCCATGATTTTGTGTGTTTTGAAGAGCCGATTGAGCTCTCTGAAGTAGTAATGAAGTTCTCAGGGACGGTCTTCGTCGAACAATGGTGCGGTCGAATGGCCATGTGAAGGTATAACTGTGTCGGGCATGTTGACTAGTATGGGCGATGGTGATTGAGATAGTTGCATAGAGGCGTAGATATCTGAGAAGTCTGAGGATGGTTCGTGGGGAGTGGATGGAATAGGCGGAGGTGATAGCGATAGGATAGATGGGTTCAAGGATGATGGAAAATCTGAGTATTAAAGTGATGGGCTACGCAAATTAACTTCGGGGATCGGTGATAGACTTCGCGGGCTTTTTGTGGAAGCAAGGATTGTTGTTGGTGAGGATAGGCGAATAAGATGGCTGACTGGTTCGAGGGGAAGGAGTGATTGGAAGGGACGTTGGTGGAGAATGTGGATAAAGGTAGGGGAATATATGTGGAATATTGGTGTTTCTTGTGTCGTTGCAGTTGTTTGTTCTGTTCGCAAATAGGGCGAGTATGGAAGGTGATAGTCTGGAACTAATTGATCAATATTCGTGAATGGTGATGATGAAATAGTAAAGAAATCGCATATATCTTGAGAATGTTGCGAATAGATTTCGCTTGAGACAATAGGCCTGTTTGTTAGTGGGTGCAGAATATGAGAAGGCTGTTGAAACGAAATTGTTTTGCAAACCCTCGCGGTGGGCTCCAAAATGATGATCCCTGCACTGGCTGAATGCTGGAACTAAACCAACAAACAACACAAACACAAAAGGACCAAGGCAAGGACATGCAAAGGTTAGAATCAACAAGCCAAAAAACGAAGAATATGGAGACTAATATGAAAAGAGATGTGCAAAATCAAAACGAAATAACCAGAACTTATGCGAAGTTCTGTGTGAGGGTTGCGAGGTTATGATTTAGAATGCGAAGTCTTTCGCAAACACTAGACGATTATCGGTGATGTCAAGGACGAGCTTGAAGACTTTAGACGTGAACTGGAGGGAAGAACTAACTTGTCATTTAAGCTGAAACTACAGTGTTTTTATATGTAGGGAGTAGAAAGACTTGAGCCACTGTTCAAATTAGGGAGATACAAAGACACAAAAGAAAGGAACTGGTCCGGACTATTGGAGAATGTCATGGAATGATGAGTAAACAGTATATCGTAAGTGAAAGCAACGAGAACGTGCAGATTAGATGGCGAACACCTGAACTCTGGGTCGCGAAGTGCGAGAATGGCTTCGCAATGTTTTGTAAAGCTTTGCAAGGACTTTGTGTATGTCACAGAGCTTTGCGGGTAGTGCGTGAACGTGGACTATGTCGAATACATTGTTTCCGGACCTGTGGAGCCTGCAGTCGTATCAGCGACATCAGAGCAAGTAATCACTATGATACATGCAGCATATGATGCCGCATACAATGAAACCCCTTGCACAGTACAAGTGAG